>WURT03590165.1:0-20633 GCA_009936505.3 Holothuria glaberrima
TATATATATATGTACTGCCATATAAGGCGAAAAGAAAAGCAAAAGACAAAATAAAAAAAAGAATTACTTCGTGATTTCCACACATACCGTAGAAAAATTAAAACAATGTAAAAGTTACTTTTCAATCGTTTGTAAATATTTCCAACAGTTGATTTTTTTATTTGGACTTTCCCAGAATTGACCGTATTAATTGCACCTACTCAATAATGTTATGACCTACGACAATCGTGAACTACCACAGACAAATCATAACAGAGCAGAAATCTGACTGTCTTCAACAATGAAAACATAATCTCCATTGCATTTCACACATGGAAACATAACGAATGGAAATATGCCGAGAAGGCTAGACCAATAACGCTAATCACAAACTGGACAGGAAACACGGATTGCAAAACATTCCTGGTTTGTTCAAAATTTCAACTGACCACCAATTATCCCCCTAAAATGATGAGAAATTAAAACTGAACACAATTTTCAATTTAAGCCAAACTGCATATTAGGAACAGGTACCAACAAACTCTGACAAACGGGAAACCAAAACTTCATTTACATTGGATACGATCTGTGGCCTACATTTTATCATAATATAGGCTCTTTAAAGAGGTCCATTTCAGCTCCTTAAATGACGACAAAAATTTTACTAGCAACAACTTTTGTTCACCACCTTCAAGACTGTATAAATCTAAGATTTTATCACATTTCACGATAAAATTTGGAAACAGAGGACTTTTTTACGTTCTCAGAAAATTAAGCCTCGAAACCTCAAATTAATGTTAAAATTGTATCTAATCATTGAGTATACAAAGATCCAGCTTCCACAACCCACTGACAAAATTTGAGCCAAATAGAACGACGAAATGAAAACCAGTTAAACACAGTCGCAAATAGTGACAGAATTCTGGCTGTCCCGCAAAATCGCTCAGCTAAGCTGAAGGCATTCAGCTGAGCTTAAAAATTAGGTTTTACTTAGATCACTTGTCTTCCAAGTGATGTCACATTTTCAATTTTTCTTTAGAGACTACAGTACTTCTGAAAGACACGGTTCACAAGACTGTTGTTAGTCAGTTTTATGTATTAGCACAGCACCTATAGGCTTAAGATTTCTCATACAGAAGAGAAGCTTTATGACAAACCCCAGTCTGTATAAACAGCATTGCACCAGCCCTTTAAGAAAAAGGTGTCAGTAATGTTCTCACCATTGTCATTTTCTGTTTTTCTAAGCATTGAATAAAAAGTCCAATTGAATTATCTGAAGCACTGCAAACACATACATTTTCCCCCATCATATACAAGAAGTCTAGGAAGAGGCATGCATGATCCATAACTCCCAGACATTTTTATAGTAAACCACCTCATCAGTTAGCGATTTTCCTTGCCCAAACATCCAAATGCCTTTACTACCATGCAGTCTCAATAATAAAGCCACGCGGTATTTAAAGGGAAAATGCAGTCCCCCAATTTGAATGAGTGTGCCCCGTCATCCTAGTTCAGGACTGGCTCTTATCAATCATGTGGCAATTTGTTTGTTACTCAATTGTTAAATTTACGCAGAATAATTCCTTGGTTTACCTTCAATATTCAATATTTGCATACAGAAATAGAATGAAAGATACTTGTGAGCAAAATAAGTTGGAGATTTGAAAAATTTAGCAAACTTTTGAAAATAAGTACTTGGGGCGACTGCCACCTCCCTTAAAGTCATTGGGAAACCAAAATTATTAAATTAAAGTCGTTTCATATATACTTCGGCTATGTCCAAACATGGCGCTAGATGGTTCATATGCAGCTGAACAAAAGTTAAAGTTCGGGCGGAAGGATGGGTTGTGGAACGGACTGATGGAGAAAAAGTTATTTTACTGATAAATACGTACATTTTTGCAAGATGTTTTAGGTTAGACAATGGCTTTGCAAGAACGAAATATTTCTTCTTCGATGAAAGTTGGAAGTGATCATTCCTAAAGAGAATAAGCATCTAAATTGATTATTTATCTAGAACAATATTCAAATAACTTACCAGCTGCAGATAAACACTTGAGGACAAAACTTGCTCCTTTTCAATCTGCCGAGATAAAGGGGAAAATGTTATTCGCCCTGTAGTTGACAAAATAAACTGCTATAAAAATCAGAATTCGGCATTTTGCTATTGCAGCCGTGACGTTAGGCAGACATCACGGGCTGGTTGTTGTAGTGATTGACAAACGCTGACAAGTAGAGAACTCAGCATTATACTTGTAGTGCTTCCTTACCCATAAATGCAATGTCATCACTGTCGACTCCATGCACAGAGGACAATGTTATTGCTTAGCCTGAACCAATACTTAAAGGGAGAATGCAGTCACCCCAATAAAGAATTGTATAGTAGACTATCTTATTTCCTGAATGGCTCTTGAGAACCATGTGACAGTATTTTTTCACTTAATTGTAAAATTTACGAGGAGCAACTGCTTGGTTTATCTTAAATATGCAATATTTATGTCCTAAAAATATCATGAAACATACTTGGAAGAGAAATAAGAAGGAATTTGTGACATTTAGCTATTGTTTCAAAATAAATTTGGGGCGACTGCTTATGACCTTTAAGTACTGATCGAAACCTGTTGTTTTTTCAACATGTATGGTGCAACATCACAGTGTGAATTCATCTTACGTTTTGAAAACACATGTTTCAATGCACCGTGATGGTGATCCACTCATTTATAGAAAAAATCTTTTTGCTATTTCCCATCAAGCAGGCTGTAAACCGCACCAAGAGAACTGCGAAAAAAAAAAAAAAAAAAAAAAACGTTGCAAACCTAACCGTCAATAATCTCAGTCCTTAAAAAATTCTGTAAGTTTGTCTTGAGCGGTTCTACCCGGCTGGTAGAAATTTACAGGTACTCATGACTATTAACCAAAAGGTCAAGAAGTGATTAAAAAACCAACGCTAAGGAATTAGAAGAGGAACCATCAGTTGGTGATTTCAGACCTGGTCAACAAATTGCAGCACTTCAACTGTGTCAAAGGATGTTGAGACTACTGACGGTTAGGAGTATTTAAAGTTAAAGTTATAGTCAGTCAGAATCATACTGTCAAAAACCAACAATTCTGAACTGATATACATACAAATGCTCCTTCACGCGTTTTGTGTCTTTGCCACTCTTCTGTTACGTGAAAACAACTTAATATATGGACACTACTTACGAAGTTATGCATGGTTGAAAACCCCATAGAAATAGCAACAGTGATAGGTTCACTCAGGTTAGTGACAGGCCTCTGTAAAATGGAGTAACCTGAAAAGATTTCATTCCGAATTTTCTCTTCGGTTGAGACAGCTCTCGTACCTGTCAAACGCAAAATTTGTTATAAATTTTTCAACCAGCCCAATCTACAGGTGATAGACTTGAAACAGAGATGGGGGTAGGTAGAAATAAGATAAAAGTAAGGACAAAAAATATCTGCACGTATAACTTTTCAACAAATTTATCATGTTTTACTTTGTATGAGCACGACTTAACTATGTCACAATCCGTTCACCACACACATTATCATAGGCGTAATAAGTTGTTTTCAACTGAGGGTTGGGCATTGTTTCCTTGAAGAGGGGTCGAAAGCGAGGAGTTTCCTCATAAAATTTTGAATATTTACGGGTCCTTAATGCAATTTGGTGCAACATATTGGGCAGGTTAAAAAATGCAAAGGTTTGACCCTTTTTACAGAAGGAACAATTAAGGAATTTTCGTCCTTGAATTGAGATGGAGGCGGAAGCATACTTCTGCCCACCACAGTTTCACGGGGGGGGGGGTGTTAGCCCCTCAGTTGACACCTATGCTCAAAAGTTTTGATCCAACTTGCATAGAGACTGTGCATCCTACTTCGTTGCCAAACAAAGTTCCTGGATTTCAGGCTGGACCGAGGCAGACATTTGTCTATTCAAGACGGTGCTTTGACACTCATCATTGGGCTTAAATAACCTTGAGATAATTAAAATGAAAGCGGTACAACGTTTGTTGTTTCTAAAATATTAGAGAAGTGTGAGTATACCGCATGCAAATATTGTGTAATTACAAACGCCTGGCTGGTATCTTTGTTCTATTTTGATCCCACACCCCTTCATTTGAAATGATCACTAAAAAGTCTTACCTTTGGTAAACGTCACGTAGTGATTTGTGTACATAAAAGTAGCGAACAATACCCATACTTGTCTAAACGTTGCCATTTGCAAAGTGTTAGTCAGCACTACAGACAGAAAGTACAATGCACAGCACTTCGATTCCGGTCAGTTGAAGCACACTGTTTGCAATGTGAGCTAAAACATTTCAGCCCATACATTTTTATATTTATACATTCACCCAATACCAAAGTGGACCAAAGGAAACTGATCAGAGGCTATGAAATTTGATTGCTCGGCGAAACAATTGTTGCTTCACATGTCTTGCTTGGCTAAAATGTTTCGATTATTCGCAGATCCTCCTTACAAAATCTACTTCCTGTCAATTTGGTAAGCTTTTATCCTAGTCAAGGCCAGCTAACAAAAAGCTCTTAATAGGTCACGTCTTTGCTATTTAATTGTTAAAAGCAATAAAAAGCTTCGATCTGTCATGTTGTCAAAGAAGGCAGTGCATTTGCCGACGCGGGTTACATTAAGTAATCTTTACGTGTTTGCAAAAAGTTGTTCTATTTCCGTTGATAATTTTGACTTTAGGTTGAGCAATAAAAAGATGCAAATATCAACATCCTTTTCTATAATTTCTTGTGATGCGAAACATGGTGAATGTACTAGATATTAATTTCTCTCTCACGAAAGACAATTTGAAAGTTATGATTGAAACGTTTCTCCGATATTAAGCGTAAAGAATGTAAAGATGTAAAGATCTCACAAAAACGTACTGAAACATTCACTTATGATCTTTTAAAAGTTTTGAATTAACCAGATAATTTTCTCCGAAAATTGTTCCTAATGAAGAAAAGAGTCTTAAATAAATTGTTTTAAACTGTACCTTTAGTCTAGAATTACAAGAATTACTTGCACATCTCACATTTTGCTTCTTTTTGAAATTAAAATGTTTTTATGACCACGGAAAAGTTTACTGTTCTGTCGCATAACATTTTGTACGGAGAGGGTTTGTATTGTCAAGTCACCCGATAGCAGTACATTGGTGATCACATTTTGGCACAAGGATGCAGAGTCAAATTCAAAAACAACCCCCCCCCCAAAAAAAATAGAGAAGAATAAAGACGGCAAATTGAGTAGTACCAGAATGATATCACAAATTACTGCGAAATCTTTTATTTTGAATTAAGTGAATAAACTTCAACATTTCGTTTTTCAGCTCAAGAATGTTTTGTGAAGATGGGCTTTGGACCATTTGGATTAATTTTTTAAGCTTTACGGTAACATACATATTTGAAAGTTAGACTTCAGGGCTCCTTCGAGTGGAGACTGTCTCTGTGATAGGCAAATATTGTTGTAAAAGAATTTGATACTGATACTTTATTCAAGTTAATTCATGTCCAGGTTTAGCAATATCAAGTATAAGTACATATAAGTAAGGATTTATAAAAAGGAAAATTAAAGAGTAGTGTGCAAAGATAAAACTGCACAATTAGTAGAATAACAAAATGTCATAAGGTAAGTAAGCACAAATACAACCAGGAAGTGCAACCGAAAGAGGATACCTTGCTGTGTTGAAGTTTATGCCTCAAATCAATTATCCTTCTTGACTACATCATGTTGACGATGTTTTCCCAACTTGATCTCTGTTGACCTCACATGACCTTTGAACCCCGCCAAAAATTAAACAGCAGGGCAATCCATGGAGCCGCAAATCTCATCTCCCCTATTTCTACATACATTGGGATTAAAAAATTTCACACTGTTTCATACTGTAACATACTGTTATGCCCATAATAGGTAAAAACCAGCCTTAGCTCATTTGAACTTCGACCTCTTGATTTTCCACGTATGAAAACAACGACAACACATTTTGGCATCATGTACCCTGCCACCTACATTTTGTCCTTTGACCCCACCCGTAAATACCAATAAGCACTCTTTCAAAAAGCATCTTATTATTTCCATCATATTATGTGATTTTAGTACTTTTCTAACATACTAATAGGTACGTAATGGCATAAACCCAATTTTAGCAAATTTGACCTTTGGCCTCTAACCTAAGACGTCATCAACAAGGCATGCACAAGTTTTCAAGGTCAGGTATCCCCCACCGAGTTTGAACTTCATCGGACTAACGATTTAGGAGGAGGTAACCACACATTTTCGCAAAATTTGGGTAAATATTACCTTTGAGTTACACTTTGAACTTGACCCACCCGTAGCAACCAATTGGCTCTATAACAAAATCATCATATTTTTCCCGAATATCATTTTTAGTACTTTGTTGACATGCACATATACTGCACATACTTCAAAAGAAAGCGGTTCGACTGATTACGAACTCTGACTATCTTTCTCATAGTAAAAGCCTTTTTTTAAAAGTTCTTACTATTTTTGACATACACAAGCTTCAAGTGGCTTTTTCATGTATAGGTATATGAATAAACTTTTACCACCTAATTTCAGTAATTATTTTAAGTATAACTGTGATATTCACAATATTGATACACCTTTTTCTGGTAATATTCGTACAAATTTCACTACAAAAGAAATTTCTCGGCCACTTTTTTTTAACACTGGTGTAAGTATATGGAATTGTTTCGACAGCACTGTAAAATATGACAAAACTGTACTTTCTTTAAAATCTGATTTGAAACGTTATTTACTTAAGGAGTATTGTCCCTAGGGGCTGTAATTTTTTCTTTACCTTTCCCTGTTCTTTGCTGTTATGTTTGTTCGTTATTTTTTGTTTGACTGTAATTTTTAGTTTATCTTTGTAAAGGGGGACTGCTCGTAAAAGCTCTACTTCTTCAGTCCTCCTCCACCCTCTCGCAAAATTGTTGTACTGAACTTTATATTTATATTGTGGAAATAAACTCAAACTCAATGCTGATAGGCACATATTGCAAAAACCCAAATTTTTAGCAAATTTGACCATAGAACTCTGACCTTTAACATATGACGTCAGCAATTACGTATGCATGAGTTTTATGGTCAAGGAACTACCCAACAAGTATGAACTTCAGTAGACTTAACATTTCGGAAGAGTTTAGGACACACTTTTTACAAAATTTAGGCTAGTTTGACCTTTGACCTTTATTTTGATTTGTTAATTTTCTGTGCATTATTATATATTCTCTTCCCTTGCGTATAGATAATATTATTAACATAAGGTATAAAAATCTTCTTGTGTGGAAAGTAGAAAATAAATTTGAAACTTGAAATTATTTTGACCTTTCAACCACCATTAGCAAATAACAAGCACTATATCATAGATAAGAAAATTGAAGCCCATAATCAGTATTTGAGGATTGTGGTATAGGGAAGGGGTTGGAAAGTATCACAGGTTACTGTCGATAACTTTTTGATTCCATGCAGAAGGTGAAGGGAATCCATGCAACCACCCTGCACCCTGGTGAGTATGTATGCGTGTGTCTATGTGTGTATGTATGTGTAAACACGATATCTCAGGGTTGAAAGCACGGATACTTTCATGCTTAGAGCGTGGATGCGTAACGGTCAGTAAATGAAATCTATCGTTTTTATAGGGGGCAAATGCTATCTAGGGTCACCGAAAGATTAACTACAAAAAACGAGAAAACTGCTTGTAAATCCCAAGATAAGAGTGATGGAAACTTTTCACACATGGCATATACATTTGTCATATTGAGAAAAAGAGCCCATTATGTTTTTAGGAAAGTCATAGACCATCTGAGGTCACCAGAGGTAAAAACCGAAAACCTTGTGAACACAATATTCTAAGATAAGAATGATGGACGCTTTTAGTTCTTAGTGTATGAGGTTTTCATATAACGAGAAAGAAACGATTCGTTTTTTGGTGGAGAATCGAAGGTCATCCAAGGTCACCAGAGGTGAAAGTACGAAAAACTTGTAAACCTCTTGTAAACACGTTAAATCAAGATAACAGTGATGGACGTTTTTTACGCTGAGAAAGTAGATTTGTAATATTTCGAGGAAGATTCATACTGTTTTGATGGATGTCAGAGATCATTTAAGGTCACCAGAGGTCAAAAAACGTTACATTGAAAATACAATATTTCAAGATAGGAATAATGGATACTTTTTCGACTTGGTAAATAGATTTTTAATATTAAGAGAAAGATCTCCATTGGTATTGCTGGAGGTCTAAGGTCATCTGAGGTCACGCGACGTAAAACTACAAATTGTGTAGTTTCATGACCAACGAAAGCGGAGGGCTTCATGTTTGTACCACTTGAAGGATAAAATTGTAGAGAACAACACATATGTATTCACCAGCATAATTCTGCTTAACTCATAAAAAAAATCAATTTTAAGTACCCAATGATGGACTCAAGTTTTTTCAAGGATGATGTGAATCCCTTATAATTAAAGACAGCTCACAATGCACGCTTATGTTTGTGGTGTAGTGGAAAATTGTCGGTTTTCACATAAAAGAAAAAAAGTAGTCGGTTTCACATTTTCACAGTCCAGGTTCAAATACCGTGCAAGCACTTTCTTTTTCAGTTCTTTTTTAATTTTTTTTTGTTATTTAATCTTTGCCTTCTGTTACTTTTATACTTGGGATAAAAATTATTTGATATTAAGAGGAAGAAACCGATTGATTTAGTGAAGGTCAGAGTTATTTGAGCTTTAAGTGTGGTAAAAATCTGAAAGCCTGTGAAACACCATATATCAAGGTAGGAATCATGAATGCTTCTCTTATCTGGAATGTGGCTGTGTTACACTTGCAAAAGTACCCCTGTTGCTTTCGGTAGAGTTCAAAGGCCATCTGAGGTCACCGGTAGTGAAACCAAGGAAGTCTTGTAAAACTGAGGTTTCTCATACGTGGGTGCTGCATACAAATATGCAAAAACCCTCTTTCTTTTGCTGAAGGTCAAAGTTCATTTGGGGTAACTAGAGGTTGTATGGTGAAAACCTCGTAAACAGGATATATCATCTCGATAGATCTCATAGTTGGCATGTGGATGTCTCCATCCTACGAATGATTCGCTTGCTTTTGGTAGAGGTCAAAGGTCATTTAATGTCATTACAGGTAAAAATACAAAAATCTGTAAGGAACTGTGAGGGATCTAATCCGCAGTTAGTGGATTACCCATGTTATTTACAAGAACCCATTGTTTTCAGTGAGGTCAAAGGACATGTGGGGTCACCAAGGTCAAATTTTGAAAACATCGTAAAAACATGATATCTAAAGAAGGATAATTTTAAGGGATAAACCTCAGTACGACAAAGCATTTTCTATCGGAAAGGAATCGCTAAGCCTCTGTAATTTCTGGTCACTTCTTAGCGTAGTTCGTATTGCCTACGAAAAACTTAATCCAGCCAAGATTGGAATATAGGTTATATCTAAGCTACTGCATCCAATTTTACGGAAGAGTTGATAAAAATTCGTCTTACAAAGCATAGAATAAACTCTCTGTATTGTTTACCTGTGGCTTATTTGAAAGGTCGCATTAAAAGTATTCGGTACCTTCTTGATTCTATTCATGTGAAATTAACGCTACATCACTCATCTGCCTCTTTCAAACAGTTTCAAATACAAGGACAACATTTTAAGTGATTTCAGTTTCTGATCTCTTCCAAGCAAAAGTATCAATTCTGTTAGTGGACATGAAAAATGTAGTGATGAGGAACCTTCTTTTTGCTACAGAGTGCAATAGTGGGGAACCTTGTCTTGCGTTGAACTGTAGGTGAGGAAATCACGTCTTTCCATCTTCAGAAGGAAAGTCATGATGTGAATTTTCTTACAGCTATCAAGTGTAGTGGTGAGGAAATCTCATATCGCTACCTCACTAAAGTAGTTGTGGGGAACCCGCCTTTGCTGCAAAATGTATTGGTGAGGAAACCTCGTCTTCTCCATCAGTAACAAAGTGGTGGAGTAACATCGTTGTTGCAAAGGGTACTAGTGACAAACTCGTGCTTTGTTTCAAGCTGCAATGGAGTGGAGACGTTCTTTCCACACAGGGTTTAAACAGCTAAATGACTAACCTTCGTATTTCTTCGAAATGCTGTTGTGAGGAAACCTTTGAGAATAGCACCTCCCTGATGTATCTAATATGGGTGCTGTAGTTCTCCTTGGCCCAAGTAATCGAAGATCAGCCACATCCCTCTCACAACCAAACACTAAATAAAACAAGGAAATCAAGACGATCACTGCTGATGGCAAGTGTCCGTGATTCCAGCCTGCGCTGTGGAAAAATTAAAAGAGGTTTGTCACTGATACGCCATCCTTAATCAGTAACTTTTTAATCACTTTTGCAAAAGATTTTAAAAAACTGGATACATTCGTCATCATGAAAGATAATTGGTGATATCTGTTGTTCCTTAGTTAAATCTTTCTGCAAATGTGAGCCTGGAAGCCAATGATTTCTTTTTAAATTTTATATTGTTAATTGTACAAAAAAAGACTGATATCTACTGCATTTACTGATTTATATAACACTTTAGGAAATCATTTCAGAAATGCAAAATATCTGAAGGCCAGATCAAAAATATTCCCTGGTGGCTGAAAAGAAATACGAGGGCCACGTGAACTTTTCCGTCCCTGTTTTGCAGGTCATTCCATCACCATGAGATCTGCGGCCCTTGGCTGCAACTAGATGATCGATTAGTTACCACATCGTCTACTTTCTGGACATTTTGGGGCTTAAGAACTTCTTAATTAACAGACTAACCCTACTTATAAAATAATTCCATAGCATTTCTTCGAAACGAGAGTTATAGGGCTCCACTACATTTGTTACCTTACAACTTAACTTCCGTTTTATTTCTTCCGAACGTACCATATGTTCATTTTTCTTATCCCAGCCAAAATTCTTCTGCGGAAGGCCATCTAGAACAAAATTATTTACTTTCGGGCTCTCCGCTGACAATACGCCGACTGCAATATCTGCAAGAGTCAGTTTTTGTGTTGAAATTTTATTTTGCAGTGATCTTTGAGAAAGCGGTGATAAGAGGAGAACTTTGGGTAAAAGCCCCAATGTCAAGACTCGAAATCATCGTTTCTTTAGCAGACTGTGACTCCGGTCTCCATATGCAAAATTCATGTTCATCAAGGATAAAGGAACAGTTAAAGTGACGAGAATAAAGTTGGTTGACAGATAATTACTAAAGAGGCTCTGCTCGTTGTTGATTGGTAGGAGGTCAAACATCAAGAGCTGGAACACAGTCATACCAAGAACCATAGAGACACTTACAGAGATTTTTTCCCCGCTATCAAAGGGGGAACGGAAAGTCAAGAAAGCTAGTAAGCAGAGACATGTGGATGAAATGATTAACGTTGTGATGTAGTAACGAGGATCCCTCTCTAGGAAAACGGTGAATACTGCCTCCGAAAAGAACAATATTCCTTCTGTAGATGTCACGTTGGGGATACCTAGCTATGTGACTTCGCCTGATATAAACGTAACATTCCATTGACCTCCGGTTGGTGACGTGAATAAATATGACCCTAGTATTTCTAGTTGTGCAAAGGTGCATGGTAGATTTTGAAATCCGAAGACAATTGGGCTTGACTGCTGGTCGAAAGGGAAGTGGAGTAGAGAAATCTGTAAAACAAAGGGGTATATACATTAAAGGTTAAAGGGCATCGAAACATTGCAGACATGATACCAAGAGTATAGGTATGTGTTGGCGTATGTATTTAATATGCGTTGTGAAACGAACATTTATACACGCTGCCTTCAAAATGTTTAACCAATCGAAATATGTAGTTATCGCTGAGTAATCCTTGTAGGCAGACTTGTAGTTCGAGTACAAACTCCCGAGTACGAGGACAAGACCACGAGTACAAGTATGAGCACGAGTACAAAGCCATGAGTACGAGTACGAGTCCAAAGCCAAGAGTACGAGTACGAGTACAGAAAAATGTATTCCAGTACGAGTACGAGACTGAGTACATGTATAGGCTGGAGTAAGATAAAACAGCAGTAACATACATTGTCCTTAAGGTAATTTGAAGACTTTTATTGTCTTTAAAGACTAAAATTTTCTTTGACTTTCTCTAAGGTTAAGGGTGGAGTTAGCCTGGAGATCTGAGTGAAGTGCCATTCATACTAGAGGTCCCCGAATGAGATCCCTGTGGGTATCTAGTTGTCCGACAAGGAAAGTTGTCACGTTCAGCAAGTCTTCCGCTCTGTTTGGTCCAGCTGTTTATCAGTGGGGCCAGAACAAGGAACCTCCACCCTCCCAGTTTTTGGAAAGTGTCTTAGGACTGCGGATACACTCACGTCTGTCTGATGACATTAAATGGCAGTCCCAGGGGCAGGATTGAGAGTGATCAATATACGCCTACCTCGTCAACCTCTGAGCACTAGTCGAAAAGGGAAGCTGAATCTCCCTAGTGCCCATCACTCTGGTATATGGTCCTTGTATTGATGGGCCAAGTTGCTCTTGACCCTTTAACAGTAAACCTTAACTGTTTGTCTGTTTGTAAACCTATTACAACTCAATTTTGCATTTGGTTTCTATACACCACTATCAATATTACAATTTGTATAGCATAAAAGACCGGTGGCTGATTCTAGAGGTTAATGAAATAATACCAGTGGTTTAAATTGTAATTATGATTATTTCCACTGCAATAAAAACGTTTTGACTTTTTCACTTTGAAGGAAATTAGGCAAGAATATTAACTTGGGGTTTGAAGCCAAAAGACCAATTTGCAAGGAGATGACACTCTTAAGATTATTAAGTACCCCTAAGTGATTAATACTGTAGTAATTTCTTCACTTTGTTCAAAGACAGGTTCCTTCTAATAATTCTATGTTACTGCTCCTTATAGCAGCACAATATACTTTGTTGAGAAAGTGTGTGTTGATCAGCACAGGAAGCTTTCAATAATTACAAGTTCTATTTAAATAGAAAATGATCAATGAAGATTACAGATATTAACATCCGCGACGAAATGTTTGTACTCATGAGTACAATTCTCAAAGTACGTGTACGAGTACAAAATAATGAATACGAGTACGAGTACAAAGGCCTGAGTACGAGTACTTGACTTTTCAAATTCTCTGAGTACGAGTACGAGTACAGAGCCATGAGTACGAGTACGAGTACAGAAAAATGTACTCGAGTACGAGTACGTACTCGAGTACTACAAGTCTGTTTGTAGGCATTGTAGATAGGTTATTAATTTATTGGCTACCAACTTTGCGGGTAGAAGATTACTTCATCTAGAATACCACATGAAATCCAAGTGACCAAAAAAGGGAAAAATCACTATACACATTAATTTTCACGGCCCTCATGATCATGACATGAATCAATTTCAACAATATACTACTGGCACTGTGATTTCCTTTGGTAATTCTGTATGGCTTTTTCTAAGTTTCTAAGTTTATGCATAAGATGGTTATTATATTATAAAGCATGTCACCGGGATGATTCCTTTAAAAAATATGTAACCGAATTAATACAATTTCTTTAGAGCTTTGATTATATGAATGGAAATCTTGAGACTTTCAAAGATCTAAAAATTCTAAATAATCTGCTAGACATTTTTTTTTGTAGAAGTTCTTTCAATAAGCTCTAAAGACTACCAAATATCTCTGAGGAATCTGTGTACCTCGTATGAAATCTCATTTTCTGTAGAATCATACCGAAAAATTTGTAGTACTTAGCTGATACGTTGGTGGTCTACAATAGATCACCCTATACACTACTGTGTGGTATCTATTTGTGAGCTTTAAGTTAGATATCTATGAATCGTTTCCTGAACTTTCTCTGGTACTATAAACCAGAAACTCTGAAGTCTTAGTGATTCCTTGTCACTTGGATATAAGTTAAATCACGTGGTTTCAAGTTACCAGTTTCGTTGGGAAGTTATATAGCCTACTTAAATTTAGAAATTAAAATTTAAAATCCATGGGCGTAAATCGCACTGACTGACATCATGTGAATATGGTCACACTTATACACAAGATTCTTGCTTTTAATTTTGGGTGCTACATGCCATATATAGGATCCAGAAATGCTTCATATTTGACACACAATGTTCACATTGTTTAAACAGTCTGACATCAGGTGATCTCAATTGACCCTTGACTTTCACACAAACAAAAACCGTGCAATCAATATAGGGCATATACATGCTACGTATCAGATGTAATTGTGTTCTTGAAATATCAAGTTTACAAGGTTGTTACAGTTTGACCTCTAATGACCTCAAATATTGTAGAGAACATTTTCTTAATATTGGGCACTAACATGGCAAACATGAGATTCATACATATATTCCTTCTTGAAGTACTTTGCTACCGAAATTTCACCATTTGACCTTTAATGACCTCAAATGACATTCAACCTCCACAAAAACAAAACTTCAAATGATCATCTTCTCAGTCTGAGGCAGTAGCATGTATTGGTAGTAACAATATCACGCGGATCTATTCAGAAAAGCTTGCCTTACTTTTGCACTATGTTACTTTGCTTCTGTCGTGTGAAATGCAACTTTTCTTACCGTTTAGGGCATTCAGTAGACTGCTGGAATGGCATGCCTAAATTTATTTCTCCATCAAACTTCAGAAGTATTTCTTCCAAGTCTTTATCCACAGCGTTAAGTCCTTCGCGTGAAATCCTACAGTTTAAGAAAGTGTAAAACCGTTAATCATAATGAGGGTTCTGTTAAAATAAAAATAAAGTCTAACCGCCATAATTTTGTTGGAGTGATATCCTTCAGGTAATTGGAGTAACGTTCTAAGCTTGTTAATCGCCCTCTCCCTCCCAAACTGATCTGAGATGACAGTTTTTAAGGTTGTCAGCATCTCCACATACTTTTACACCATTCTCAGTTGAACTACCTAAAAATACTTTTTACATCTAAAATTATCTTTTATCTCTAAAACAGAGGAAACAGACGCAAAAGAGTATTTAGTACAAATGCTTCATACTAAAATAAAAAAGATGTAAAACGAGGGGCAGCCAAGTAATCAAAAGCTCCATAGAAAGTAAAATTGAGACGGGCATCATGCGTACCCATTATTATGCAGTTTGATATGATCAGGATAGAGAAGGGCCGGATTTACCGTTGTGGGCTCACTGGGCACAAACTCGTATGGGGGCTCCCTTCGACTTAAACTCTTCAAAAGACTGTAGTGGCGCAAGTCACGGAATGAGTGCATAGGTTGTGGTCACTTTCAACCCCCCCCCCCACACACACACACTCGAAATGAACTCCATAAATTTCCTTCTTACGTACATTTAAGCCTACAAAGCGACAATTAGCACAGATGATCTCCATAAACTACCCAAAATGCAATAATGTAATTTTGTGGGGCCCCTTCTTGTGGGAGCCCCTGGGCACGTACCCCGCTGGCCCATGCTTAAATCCGGCCCTGGGAGAGAGACAGTTTCAGAAAGGGCTTCCTCCTAAATCGATACAAATCGACGCATTCTATCTCCAGTCGGCAGTTACTTCTGATTTAGTACACTAAGCGAAAAGTTCGATAAACGTAACAAACTAAAACCCAAGTAGTTTTCTTAAGCGCTCTTTGTTTGCATGTATTTTGAATGTACTGGTGGTCAATCAGATATCTCAAATAGAGCCTTGTTCTCGTACAGACGTGTTGGAAAATATTTGTACGCAATACATTATGGGAATGGGTCAAAGGTGAAGTGTACCAGGCTTACAGTGTCCCAACGCGGGTGCTATATACATTCAGTGAGCACGCAGAGATTTTGCCCGTTGTATGGTACACCTGACCTTGTGACCAGACCGGGAGTCCGAATTTCCCAACACGTCTATTTTTTTAGATAACCTGAATCACTGCAGTCATTGAACATTCTCAACCGTCATCCTTTCCCTCAATGTTAGTTAGTTAGATGAGGTTTTACGGCCCAGTTTCTAACCAATTGGTTTAAGTCGAGCCGGCCACGGCTTTTTTTCCAGTTGTGGCTCACTGGCTTATTTTCCCTACTCCATTGCTTATGCTGAGCACCAAGCACAATGGCAGTAGGTTCCATTTTAAAAGTCTTCGGTGTAACTTTACTTTCACTTTCAGACTGTTTTCTCTAACATCCATTGACACCTACAAGCGCCCTGTAAGATCAAATGCGCACGCTGTACGTCCCAGTTAGGCTATTATTTAAAAGTATTAAAACGCTTTCTGGATTTCACTTATTTGCATAACCAGTGGGGTACAGATAGTCGGATCACCCAGTCATATGTCTTACACCTGCACTCCACCATCGCTCTCCCAAGGTTTAGAGCTTTGAGGATTATACAGAAAGTAGGCACTCAAAGCACTTGAACATTTTATAAAAGAAAGTTGAATGTTTTATTATATGGTACACCTTACGCATTAAAAACCGTCATTTTTGGCAGCCAGACCTCTGATGGCCTGACAGGAATCAACTCAACACCACTATGGTCAGGTGGATCCCATTTCAAGCGGTGGTCAGCCTATCTCTGTAACAGGAAAAAAGAAAGTCTTAGCACATTTTGCAAAACCTTTTGAAGGCATTAACATCACCGGTAATACTAGTAACTGTGAATGCAGGTCTTAATCGGTATTTCAAAATTCCCGGAAAAGCTACAAAATATGGGTGTTTCAGAGGATACCGAAATTTTGATATCTTGGTATAACGAACGTATCCGCATTCTGTCGGAATGTGTCCGTATATGTATATATTCTTGTATGTTGGTATTCCGCTGCCCCTAGAATAACTGATGTTAAAGTTCCAAAAAATAACGGACTGATGTTTAGATGGATGGAGGTTGTACGGACGGACGGACGGACGGACGGACGGACGGATGGATGGATGAAGTGAACTGTCTTTTCTAAAAAAAAAAACAACAACAAACGAGTGCATATTTGCAGGATGACGGATTTCATAAAGGCAATAACAAAGTAGTTATATTCACCTGTAACAGTTGGTAATGTTCAGTCTTAAAGTAAATAAAAGGGAGGAGGAAACGCGCAGTAAGAAACTAGACTGCGCATGCGTGTGAGGTAAATACCGGACTGTCGTCTTGATTTTTAGGACAGTGTTCGACCGATCAACATTCGGTTTAGACAGAGGACGGTACAAGGGGCTGCCATAGCAATTCCCTTGGTCCAGCACACGTACACATCTCTGTGAAGTTATTTGCTGGCTCACATGGACTTGATGAACTTTATGCAAGAAAATTACTTATGAGTTGATTCCGTATTAAACCTAGAATATAGTCTAGGTGTCTTTTAATAACAAAAAAGTTCATCATTTTAAATGTATAAATTGGACTCTTAATTTTGTGACGTTATTCCTGTACTTGCCACACTGAAGTGTTATCTGGAAAGTGCGCAATGCATTATTTAGTGATGAGTATCAAATTTCGAAGACTCTCTTTTCATCGAAGCTCTGTTTGCAAGAAGGCGCCATAATTTTCTTTTAAGTGAAGAAAATACCAGAACCACTCCATTGGTCTGATAAAAGATAACAGTCGTACTGAAGATTCTAAGATATAGAAATTACACCGAGAGATAGACTAACAAAAAGCCAGACGTCGTATTCACTGAGAGATAGAATTTATTCACCAGAGATTAATTATCCAATTGAGAGACTCTGAGCCCATACATAAAGGAAGAGTCAATTTAACTAGAGCCAGACGTATTCACAGAGAGATCTTATAAGAAGCTGTTCCAACATTCGTACTCCAACTTGCCAGACTTCGTAAAAAAAAAAAAAAAAAAAAAAAAAAGAAGTTACCTAGAGAGATTCTACTCAACTGAGAATTTCTCAAGGGCCTTTACAAACATTCGCCAACGAATTTAGACAGTCGCTTCACAACTCTAATGTCAACGAGACTTACGATATTTATACGAGAAGCCGTACGTTACAAAGGTGAGACTGTGAGCGCTATCACCCAGCCAGGACTAGAGATAAGTATATCTTTATATAGAGAAAATATTGTAAATACAGCTTAAAATTAGTGTATTTTGTGAGAATTAAGGAAAGGGGTTAAATAATAAGCTAGTCAGCCTACGGCTACAGTGAGGCAGATCGACGTAGAAAATTTGCAGATCGAAAAACATGCCAGTTAGGTTGTAATTTAAATTGGCTAATTAGGAAAAATGGTGAGTGAACAAAGTTTTGAAGGACGAAAAGAGTATTTGTGAATTTTGTCATATGGTAAAAGGAACGGGAGGTTGACGCCGTGAGAAATTACCACTACTCTAATAATATATACATTCCCAAACATTCCCAAATGCCTCATAAGGTGTCCCAGCTATTTTCTTCGTTAACAATAGGCCTACAGGGGTATTTCATGTGACGTCATGCGATTGGGATTGCCCGACATTGCTGGGCAAAGTACACACAGTAAAGGTACGTTCACACTTGTACGGAATAACAATAGATACTTCTATGACACCAGGGAGATGTTAACACCTCCCTGGTGACACAACGCTTCATCGGCAAATGTCTGACAACTAAAGAGACGCGAGATCACGTGACGTCGGTCAAGTTTCTCCATATCCAATCGATTTTTACCTACGCCAAATCGGCTGCGTTCGACTGAGTATACTCTGCGCTCACCTAATACATTATATTTAAATTTTGCGTACACGACGGAAATGACGAGCTTGAGTGCGGACAACATGTGTAGCCTGTAGCATGGTGACTGAGATTTAAATGGTGTACGTCACAAAGCCACTTTTCCAATGTGCCCGGCAGGTCTCGACTCTCTGGCGAAGAGCCAAGGTGCGAAACCAAGCGTTACTCCCGAAGGAATTCTGCTCCACAAAGGAGCTTCGTCCCCGAGGGGACAACAAACTTAAGTGACCAACCCCTCCACGTTCAGATCTCTACATCAGGGGTCTGTCATGCGTGGTCCCGTTCTAGGCTGGCTGATAAGAACAGATACTACACTGACCAACCGCAAGAGCTGTCTAAACATTTTAAACAGCGTAAATAGATTTGAAGGAAGCATTTGAAAAAAAGCCAAGAGACACACAGTGTACATTTTAGCAGCAAATCTATATGTAGCACAGCAATGTGTTAAGACATTTGTATATACTCAGGTAGAGATTTAAATATACGTAACTGAACAAAAATGTTAAAAATTCAAACAAAGAAGAAGTATTTGTAAAAACTGTTGGAGTGTATAAATTGAATACTATGGGGATATATTTGAAAAACGAAACCGTGGCCAATATATTTTAGCTTGATTATGCATATTAGGTAAGGTAAGTTAGGTAAGACCAGGACTTTTCTGGATGGGTTCAACTGGACATAACAGGAACAGTTCAACTGGACTTTACTGGACCAGCTCAATTGGATTTTACTGTGATCAATTCAGCTGAACTTTACTGGGCTAATTCAATTGGACTTTAAATATTGTGATCAGTTCAACCGAACTTTATTGGACCAGTTTAATTGTACTTTATTGTGACTAGTTCAAGTGGACTTTACTGGACCAGTTTAATTGGACTTGAATATTGTGATCAGTTTAAATCGGTTCAAAAGGAATTTATTGTGACCAGTCCAACTGGAGTTTACTGGGCCAGTTCAATTGGACTAAATTGTGATCAGTTCAATTGGACATAACTGGACCAGTTCAATAGGACCTTATTGTGATTAGTTCAGCTTGAAGCTACTGGACCACTTTAATGTGATAAGTACAACTGGATCTAGAACCGTTCAATTTAAGTTCTACGTTTATGGTCAGCAAGCCAATTGGCTCAACGAAGATGCTTTACTAGAGTGAGCGTGTATTGACACCGGTGATATTCGCCTTCTCTTGACTAGTTCTCAGAGTCTAACGCGGCAGGCGTATACTATAGCCGCTCCCGTCATTTAACGTCCCCGTCCCACGGACGTGAGTGTACCCCCAGTCTTTAGCCACTTTCTCAAAGGCTGGGGTGGATAATCCTTGCTCTGCACAACTCCCCAACAGCTGAACTGAGCAAAACAGACAATTTCCTTAAACAGACAACTTCCTGAAACAGTATACCCCATTAAAATTGCCCAGTTTACATTCGCTCAGCATTATTGTGAGTAGCTATGCTGAACAGGTGAATTTTGGTACCCAGAAAATTTCCAAGTGGTTAAACTGGAATTTGATCCGGGGAACTTTAGTATGCAAGGCAGTACACTCAACCACCAAGCCAACTCCACCTACTATACAATAGGACCTTATTGTGATCAGTTCAACGGGACCTTATTGGACCAATCCAATTGGACTATATTGTAATCACGTCAACTGGATGGTACTGGGCCAGTTCAATTGGACTTTGTTGTGATTGGTTTAACTGAACTTAACTTGACCAGATCAATACTGAAGACCTTATTGCAATGTTTAAAATAAATCTGTTAATTTACAACTATTCTTTGGTAAAAACAGTTTCCAAACAAATTGTGTAGATTGAACCAAACTACTACAACGTTCTGTTTAAGTTTATGATTCTTTTGTGTTAAATTGAAAGATTTTTTACGTTAAAATCAACAGAGATTACATGTAAATTTAAACCAATTATACAGATACTACGAAGAACTTAATAACTAAAACGTTCTGTTTAAGTTTATGATTCTTTTGTGTTAAATTGAAAGATTT
>WURT03590276.1:0-40628 GCA_009936505.3 Holothuria glaberrima
ACCACTAAAGCACTTTCATTGACACTCAATTTTTGCTGTTACACATTGATTGACTAACTACAAATTTTGATACAATTCTTTTTTCAAATCAACCAGTGGCGTGGCCAGACTTTTTGAAGTGGGGGCACGGGGGGGGGGCAAGCAGGCCGCAGGAGGGCACACCAAAATGAAGGACTGGGCATCACTGTAGGGATCTTATTGACGTGCAGCGCTTCCCTGTAGGCGTTAGGCCTCAGGGGACCACTGTAGGTTGGTGGGGTTCAGGGACAACACTCCATTGGGGTCCAGGGAGTGCAGCCTATGCGGATCCTCTGGAGAATACATAAATATGTGACCATTAGAATGAAGCATTTGACAATCTCCAAAATGTCATTGCAGCGCACTTTAACAGTCCACAAAATAGAAATCACAATTTGACCATTGTGTTAGTCGTACTCACACAACGATTTAATGATGGGGAGGTGAATGTGGAAAGCGGATCGTGTTAATGTTTGCACTGAGCTTTAAAATAAATCTACTCACATTGCCCAATAGAAATTAACGTTGGGACCAGGGGTGGCGCCAGGAATAGCCCGACAGGGAGAACAAGATCCCCGACGGGTGCCAGCAACCACATGCCCCGACAAAGGCGATGAAATGCCGAAAAATTTTGACCTTCTCTTACAAAAAAATTCGAAAATTTAGGGGTGTTATTGAAGACAATTTGAAAAAGTTTGAGCCTTTTTCAAGGAAAGGTTGAAAATTTGGGGTTTTATTTGTAGAATCTGCCCTTCCTATGAGCAAAATCAAGCAAGTCGTAGGGGCGACTGAAGGTCGTTGGCATTACATATTATATCGTGTACGGATTAAGCTCCCCGACGAAAGTCGAAAATTTTCTCGATGGGGGGGGGGAGGCTTCCCCGACTGGAGGAACTACCTTTCAGTTATGCAACTTAAGTGGATCCTTCAAATTGGAGCAACCAAGGTCCATCTGACGACTGCAGATCCGGGCTAGCTGGAAAAATGTGGAAAAGAAGCAGCTTGAATGCAGTTCAGTGGGCTTTATTTACAATCGTGACCGAAATATATTTCTGCATTTTCTTCAGCAATAACTGAAAAAGGGTTGCTAGCTCCTGCTGAGACCATTCCTGATGAACAAGCTTAGTGGCCAGAAAATTTTGATTTTGAGCATCTATGAAAATTTTTTGCAAGTCCTTTAACTCCTTTCGGAGTTATCATCACCACTTTATGATCCCTGGTGTGTGGTTCTCAGGCTTAGCTCTATGCACCCCGGCGAGTACACAGGAGAGCTACGGTTTAAACAATAACTGTGGATTACATCTCCCACTTGGGTAGTCCTTCATAAGGATCAAAGAATAAATGCACGCGAAGCGTGCCGCAAAATTGCAGTTTTGGGGACATTTTGTGCAATTTTAGTCGTATGTTTGAATGATTAAGTGACAGTGGGTCCTCCTGTTCATATCGACGTATGCGTGAATGGTGTTTGTGCATAATATTTTTCATACCCAAAATCTCATTGGCAGGCACACCGGGGGCACGTGCCCCCTGGTCCCCCTTGGCAAATTTCAAGTTGTTCCTGAAACAATAACCCGCATGTTAAAAAACGTGCTTGTTCCCTTAAAAACTGGTAGCATTCTATGAGTCAACCTTTGTTGAGAGGGAGGGTTACCACAGTTTGATAAAACTGAATATTTGGCCAATTGAGAATAATAAATTGAATTAAATTTACGATGAAATAATTGAAATAAAATGCAGCAGTTAATATGCAGGAGAATTATTGGACTCGAGTACAAGTACGAGTACAGACATGTCGAGTACGAGTACGCAGATCCAGAGTACGAGTACGAGTACTGAGGTAGGTACTCCAGTACAAGTGCGAGTACAGAAATTTGTACTCGAGTACGGACTCGAGTACTACAAGTCTGGTACACAACAATGGAAGGGTTCCATAACAAATTTAGCCTTTATACACTACGGGGCAAATTGAACGGGGCATAGTGGAACATTTTCCACTGTGCCCGGCCCGTTCCATTCCATTTTACCCCGAAGATATGTGGTAAAGAATGAGAATGGTATGTAAGTTAGATTTATTTGGCTCTTAACAAGCAAAGATTGGAATAACTACATCTAATAAATTCCGCCCTATATGACAGCACCCAGTGAATTCTGTTGGAGTAATTTTTCCTGATATATTGGCTAGTTGTAAAGTGTGTTATCTAGACGTATGAAAGCCTAAAAGAAGTTTTGCTAAATTTAGTTTATGTCAATTCATGTAAATTTAACAATTTAAGCTGATTTTTGCCTGGGCTGAAGCCTTTATTGGACCGTTTTTGTAATATCCCAGTCTTGCACAATCTACTCTGATAAGCTATCTATTGTTGTAAACAAACATGACAAATCACCCTCTGCAAATCCCGTCGGGCTTTGGCCTACCTTTTTAGTCATTTTAAGTTTGCTGAGGTAAGTCGTTTTAAGCTTCTTTATACTGGGTCTGAAGCTGAGGACACTTCAAACCTATCTGAAAATCTATCTGGCTATAGCAAGATGATGAACAAGGAGGTGAGCTTTGTTAGCCCAGGGGGAAAAAAAATGTTGTTTCACTTTGCCCCTTTTTATGTTTCACTTTGCCCCGCCTGTCTGGGACAAAATGGAATTTTTTGTCCTTTTTTCAAGTTGATGCTAATTAATTATACTGATACTTTGAGATCCGGTGTCAATATAATTTGTAAGCTACAGTCCTAAGGTATCAAAAATACGATAAAAGTTCTGGCCAACCAGGCTTTACATTTTTTTTTCAGACAAAAATTTTCGTTTCACTTTGCCCCAGATTCCCCTACTCAGCTACGCTGTACAAGCCCCCCACATGGCCGTACACAGCGGGTCTGCAGGGGTAATTCTCCCACCCCTCCCCCGAAATTTTAAAAGCAACTTCAGAACATCGAGCTGTGTGTAAACTTAAAAGATGTTAAAATAAAGATTGCTTTGATGCAGCTTCAAAGGCACGGAGAGTGCCATTTTGGGCAACATGGAACATGAGCACAACAAAGTGGGAGGGGCGAAGGGTTCAAACACCACTCTTGCGTAAATTTTGCTCATTACTAGCTCTTGTTCATATCGTTGGAAACGTCTAAAAGCATGCAATTTTCTAAGTGCGCTTCGCGCGCGCAACCATCCCTAGTGTTTGTTTTCCGTAATTCTCTGCTGGAACAGAGACAGTTTTTTTTCTAATGCCCGGGAAGACCTCACCACCCATCCATCTTTCACCCTCTTACCATCTGCATCATCAATCCCGGTCAGACGGAGTAAGACTATAAATTAAAAAAAAAACAAATTGTCGAAGAGTGGGTCAGCAGTTTAATGAGTGTCCATTAAGTGTCAATGCCCACAGTTTTTTATGTACCCCGGGAGTTTCGGTATTTCAATGCGAATTCCGTCCTCCTTGACAAAATCCCGACTACCCACCTGTTATGGGAAGCGTTTTTGGCGGTTTTCTTGGTACGCTAACTATGGGTTGCCCTCGCCTTAGACTGAGCCCTACCCTCTCCCTGAAAAGTTTGTGCTCAAGGTCATGGGCAACCTGTGCATCATGACAGCGACAATACAACTCTGCTTGCATTTATTGTACTTCTGAAGTAAAACATCTTCAGTGCATCTATTTCATTATTCTCCCATTATGCTAACATGCTCGCTGGAATGCTATTGGAGTATGAAAGTACCATCTCGAATTAAACTCAACAGATTGGGACAAGGAAAAAGCAAACTTCAAGTGTCACATGATGTGATTAGACCATTAGTCACAAATGTTACAAACTAGTACCATCAGCTGATCAGTAAAATTATTGTTCATTCATAAAGTTCAGTTTTCCAGTATTGTCTGAAAAGATCAAAGCAAACAGTTACAACTTTATTTTACCAGTTGCGCAGCTCAACTCTTGAGTTTGTAAAAAGTGTTTGGAGTTTGAAACCCCAAATCGTGTGTACTCCCACACGAAGTAAAGAAAGCACAAATTAAGAAATCCGTGAATTTAATTTTCTTCCTTCAAGTTTGAAGTACAAATTTGCGGCAGACTTAAATTGACGTCTGATTCTTTTATAACAGGTTGATAAATTTGTGACTTCAGTTCACTTCTACATGTGCAGAGGCTTTTGACTTGATATGTGCTGGGACCGAATGACTTGGGACTTTATTTGTGGGGAAATCTGTGACTTGACTTGTGGTGAGTTGTGACTATATTTACAAATTCAAATGACAGGACTTATCAAAGTGCTCAGTTCTTCCGGCAAAAGAGCAAGTATAAATGGATAAATTATGGAGTAAAAGCAAAACTCATTTACACAGAGTTTCGCGCTACTGTGTTCATCAGGAGGTCGAGACGAATAATGATTTCGAGTCTTCGCTGTGTCGAGGTCCATGGGAAGAGCCCCGGTGGGGGTCTAGAAGGCTAAGCTCCAGGAACCGCTGTGATATTTACGAAACTGAAAGCATTAAAATGATTCATTTTAACTTTAGCTTCAACTTCAAATGACATAAGGTGGGCTCTTAACAGACCACATAAATCATAATTTGACTTTTTCAAATGAATCCTTACTCCGTTTGACTAACATTTAGCCGGGATCGATAATGCAGAGGAGAGGAGAATGGATATTTTTGTCGGTTTCACTGAGCTTTGGGACGATAATTTAAAGTGAGCATGATACGGCCAAATTAACTTTTGTGTACTGCAAGATTAGATACAGTATTGTATAAATGTCATTTCACACACAGTTAAAACCTCTGAAATTCGGCATAAACGAAATTTGAAGAGAAACGTACAAAAATCCAATTTCGGAAAATGCCACAACAGGTCACCTGACTGTTATGACGCAATTGGAGGCGCGAACACTGCGCGATATAAGGACGCGTATCTAAATGGGAACTAATAAAACGCTGAAATAAAGTTATATCTAACTATATAATAGTTATATCTAGTTATATCTAGCTATTATCCTAGCAACTTCATAAAAGGCTCGCACCACAATACCTACCTGCGCAACATACAGAGCACAAGGCGTGGACCGAGCTGGGGGCTTCTAGGCATATCATTGGACAATGTGCGGACGTGCATATGCGCGCGCGTGTTTTAGCTTCCCGACGTGAGCATTAGTTCTGTTTTTGTGTACAAAGAAGCGGCCGGCGCGCTGTACAGAACAGCTGTGCACATGTATGGACAGCCCACAAGAAGCGCGCCAATACTCAGTGGGCGCGGGTGGCGATCCTGGGGGATGGGGGACATATCCCCCCATGAAATCGGATGAGGGGATACTGTACACTATATCCCCCTATGAAATCAACCAGGCAGATCCGGAAATCAGAAAACTTTACCTTTTTACAATAGGCCTATTTATCTTTTTAGGAAATACTTCTGACAGTTGTCAAAGGGCCATTTCCAACTGTCTGGGTGATTTTTGGCAAAATTTTCTACGCTCCGTGCCAACTGATCGTGGTGCTCGGCTTAGATAAGTACCACTGGCTAGATCCGGAAATCAAAACACCTAACTTTTTTCTAGACTTTTTACAATATGCCTATTTTTTTTTTAGGAAATACTTATTGTCATAGTGTCACGTTGCAAAGCCTGGAAAGCTCCATTTCCGGTGATCTGGGGGGTTTTTTGACCAAAGGTTTCTTTGTATGCTCCGCGCCAAACGATGGTGGCTCTCCGCTTAGACAGTGTCACTGACAATGTATCCCCCCACTTTCAAAGACGGATGGCCGCCCATGTCAGTGGGCTGTTCATTTGACGGCGCTATTGCGAATGCTGAAGGCTTTATACACGAGCAACTTTCAAAAAACATTTTCAAAACATTTCGGTTTGTTGCATAGTGTGGACACAGCATTTCCCAATTCGAAAACATTTTGAAAATGTTTTTCAAAGAATTGACATGACGTTCCTTTGAAAACATTTTCAAAACGTTTTCAAAATGTTTGGAAATTCTCTTATACCCTGTCTACACTGTGTAACAAGAGGAAAACAAGAGTGTTTTGGGTTTGTTGCAAGTGAATGTTTTGAAAGTGTTTTGGGGAAAGTTGCTCGTGTAGCAGTCATCGCGTAGAGACGCACCATTCACAATCTGGTCACTGGTCACACGCGCTACGTATCGTAGCACAGTTGTTTGCAATGGTGTACCAGCTAATGCGCGTTAGCATCCACATTATTCGGTGTGAATAGAACAATGGGTGGGGCTTACAGTGTTACTAATCGCGCCTCCAATGACGCCACGTCTGGAGACGCGCTCACATACATTTTTTCGCTTTCGGATTTCAGATGGGCTGTACCTGGCCTGTATTTGGGAATTCATATGGTCTTTTTTGGTAAATATGGACGTAGATTACATGGGCGTCACCAGGGGGAGGTCGGGGGGGGGGGTGCAAACGACCTCCCTTTGAGATTCATTTACAAAAACGTTTAAGGGATGTACCAACAATTGAAATTGGTTTCGTCTGTCATTGCATAGTATAAATTCTTTTAACATGCTGAATACTAAATTCCGCTGCAATTACAGATCGAATCCCCCAAATCACTTTTTTCACCCCTTATTTTTTTAAACAGTTAAAGGTAAGGTGAAATTTAGCTACACCTTTCCATAGTATTGTAATCATACATCTAATACCACAACGTACAGAAATGATAGAAAATATGGAAGGTACTTTTGGTAAAATACCTTTAAAAGATTTCTTTTTTCAACGGAACAATCATTTTATAGGAACTATCTTAGAAAATCTCAATAAAAAAGGTTGATGATATTGTTGTGGCAGTCGACTGTTCTGAGGGTTTAAACATTACCACACATAGAAAACCTGTGAAGTAGAATGCCCTCTCAAGATTTTGACTCCCAGTGCACTAAATGCATGACATATGCTTGTCGGTGTTTAATATCCACCTTCGACTTCACCAGCTGGTCCCTCAAAAAACTAGAAAAAGCAGATTTCATTTACCTTGGATCACTAGAGATGTCAAAACCCTCATGAACAGAAGGGACAAACTCTACGTACGGGCAGTTAAATCCAGATCCCCATGCGACTGGCTAAAATTCAACCCATACACTAAGCTGAATATAGATAAAACTGAAGCAGTTCAAAGACGTGCAGCTCGGTTCGTTTTAAATTACTACGATTATAGGTCAGGAGCCGATCTTTCAACAAAAATCTCCCAGACTCTTAAATGGCAATCCTTACAGCATCGTAGGGCTTTAGCTTATCTTTGTATGTTTTATAAAATTAGGAATAACCTGGTGAACATTCCGTTCCCTTCTATTATTACCCCTTCTGTCAGGCATACTCACTGTTATAACTATATACAGGCCCTGCACTCTGAGGCGTTAAAATACCAGTTCTTTGTTAGTAAAAGTGTTCGCCTTTGGAATACTGTCCCCCAAGAAATAGTAGTCAAACCGCCTGTTTCATCCCTCCGTGCTGCTACCTCCAAATGGATCCTCCCCTATAGTTGGATTAGAGACCCTTCAGCAAACACATGGGTCCTCAACCGGTCAGCTCATTAGAACCCTGGTCTTTTGCTTTTACTTGCATTCGTTACTTTGGGGTTTTGTGGTCTTGTATATAAAATGAACACTTTTACACTTTTGTGGTGGGTGTGGCTCCCTTGTTGGCTTCTCAACTGTTGATTGTATACTCTGTGATGGCTCTCTTTAGCCTTTTTGGAGTTATTTACTGAAGACTGAAGACTCGACGGTTTGATATTTCAGCAATAAGGTTTTACTCGATCGGATAGTATTATGAAGCAGTAGTTATCCCACAAAAATCTGGCATGTCGAAAGGCACTTTAGGTTTAGGAAAAGGTTGAACCGATATTTGAAAATTAACTTCCTTTTATCTCTACATATGTATCGAACTGAGTGACGGGTCAATCATTATTTTAAATTTCAGAAAAGTTTTTCTGTTCTTCCTCCAATTTTTTGCTCAGCGTTTTCAATTTTAATTTTTTTTGAATAAATGTCATGTACAGTATTTTCTAGGTCTTGTGGGAGATGAAAGTAAAAAACAAAGTAAATTGGTAAAATCACATTGTGCACAAACTTTCTGTTCTGTTCTATAGTAAGAGATGCTATCCATTGCAGATTTAAACGAGTTTCTTAAATTTCTTTGCATTCTAGAGTTAAATTTGCTTAAAACTTTGCTACGATTTATTATCCGAGGTTAGCTATTTTTACCTCCTTAATCTTGAATATTCCATTTTACATAACACCTTATTAATTCCTCTACATCTGATTGGAAGATTGTTCGTCACATGCCATGGGTTATTCGGCACTATCCCACGGTCGTTGGTTAGTATATACTAACCCACGGCTGTGACGTCAGCCATGGGGGTAAAACAATCAAATTTTGACCAAAATCTATGATTTAGGAAGTTAGGTGTTATCTAAAACAAATGAATGAATGTTTTCTATTCGTGCGATAGTATGAATAATTTCATTCGTTGAAAGATTGAACGTTCTATTCAACTCGGCTTCGCCTCGTTGAATAAACCATTCAATCTTTCAACTCATGAAATTATTCATACTATCATACTCATAAACATTCATTATTTGTATTCCACGATCTTCCGAGGGTTTTTGTCCAGGGAATCCTTTGCCTCTGGATCCAATTGGTTCCCTTGACCGAGCCCATGGATCCCATGATAGGCCATTAACTTTCAAAGACAAACTTTCTGGTGCCATTGCCATTTTGCTTAAAATGGGTTCACGTTTTGCTCTTATATGAATAAGAAATCATATTTTTGGCACTATCAAACCAGCAATATTGATGATAATTTCACCGTTAAAATGTCTAACTCCTCAGGGCTTCCGGGGGCTTCGCCCCCTGGACCCCCACCGGGACTTCGCCCCTGGATCCCACACCGTAATGTTCACTATACGCGCGAGCACTGCCGCTGTCGCGGCAAAATACGACCCCCTTTAAAATTGTCTGGTGACGCCCATGGTTTAGTACGTAGAACATTCGTCTTTTTTCAAGCTGTACCGAAAGATTACTCACTGAGAAACTTACCTTGGCCGTGTCATACCCACTTTAAGGAATGGAGATCTAGAATCTAGAGTTTGTGCGCGCCAAGCGCGCTGAAATACTCGTATTTTTCAGGTTTTTATTTTTAGCGATATGAGTGATAGGAAAGCTTAGAGAAGTATCTTAAAGGAGAGTGTTCTTGCCTCCAACCCCATCTCAAGTACAAAGTGTGTTATATAAGAGGCCATGATGGATACAGATTGATTTATAAGTGCCTCTATATACGGGAAAAGTTTTTTTAAAATACTAGGTATTTTTCAACTGTAATTCAGGTGGGGTCTTTTCACCTTATAAATTGTATCGAATGTGGGGAACAGCACTTTTGGAAGACGGGAGCAAGTTGCGACAGATACACAGGGGCCATAGGCAAGAATTAAAAAAGCTAAAACTCTGCCTAGGATACATTGTGACAACATGGGCTGCATTCGTTTCATTCAAATGGTCGAGGGTCTCCACAAAACACACAGGGAACAAAAAGAACTTGTTCTTGATGCAACAAGTCCACAATTTTGTACAGAAAGGGATTAAAATTTCAAACAAAAGACAGACCACAACTCTGGAAGCCTATTTGCCTTTCAAATTTTAACTTTTGTACGGGGCATACATGGATAGATGGATGGATGCATGTATACATATATATATATATATATATATATATATATATATAAACAAGTTTATTGGGCCGGACTAACACGTAATATATATATATATATATATATTCTAAATTCTGTCTACCATACTGGACCTTTATATATATATACATCACGACATGTTGGTATGTACTTAATTGTTCAGGTGATCAAGTGCGAATGCAGTACAGTGACCAAGGAATACTGTTGTAAGGTTTAGCTCTCTTCAGCCATCGAAAAGTAACCCCTCAACGTTGAAAAAATCAAACAGGAGATCATCAATTTTTTAACACATAGGCCTAAGCATACGGACAAAGAATAATACAATTGAAGCAAATAAGAATATTGTACATTTTTAATATGTCACGCTAGATCTCAGTTCAGGAACCTACAAACCAAACATGAAGCCCAACAACCAACCACAATACATACATAACCTATCGAACCACTCGCCAAACATATTCAAACACATCCCCACGGCTATAAACAAAAGACTGGTCGAGATATCATCTAACAAGAAAGTTTTCGACGATGCGTCAAAGGATTACCTGCAGGATGCCTTCAAAAGAAGCGAATACACACACACACAAACTTAATTACACGCATACAGCAACAACAACGAAAACAAACAAGAACCGAAGTAGGAATATTATTTGGTACAGCTCCCCTTTAAGCATAAATATTGAGACCAATATTGTAAAGAAATTCTTTAAAATTCTAGCTGAAGAGTTCCCATCAGGTAATAAATTACAGGGATTTTTTTTTTATTAAGAACACAATAAAATTTAGCTTCAGTTGCATGCCAATCACTTAAAACGTAATCGACGCCCACAACAAGCAGGGCATAGCGAAGGTGTAACCTGGGGGGGGGGGGAGGTGTAGAGATCATGTTGTGCCGACGGATCTGGAAATGCGTAAAACGAGCGCGAAGCGTGAGCTTTAGCTGGTGGGGTCCAGGGGCAAAGCCCCGTTGGGGGTGCAGGGGACGAAGCCCCCGGAAGCTCTTAGGTTTTATCATATTTCCGGGTAAAAAATTAAGTCCCGGAATAGGTATATTTTGGTTCATAATACATTATCCAATGCAAAGATTCCTAATAATTTTTAATCTGTTAAGCTATTCTTTCCATCATGTCACTATACTTCAGTATCTGAACTTGACGGTCAGAATTTGAATACCATGCGTTCAGCATTTGAACTCTAGACTCGTCAGGCGTGCAGGATTTTTCGAAGGAGGGCCATGCAGTATTTTGTGTGATCGCCGGCCTGGGGGAGGGGTCTTTGAAAATTTTTGAAAAATTAGGTCTCCTTCCATGCAATCTGGTGCCACATATGCTTCATTTTAAAGTAAAATTTGTGTAAAAATATTTACGTATTTTTTAGGAACTAAAGAAAAAAAATTGACATCAGTAAGGGGGCATGGCCCAGTTGCTCTCCTCCCTGCATACGCCACTGATGCTCTCTATAATTGTTGCACTTTGGTGTTGAACGCCTGAGTTTGCAGTGGAGGGAAGATACACGCGACACGCATCATTTTTTCCTAGGATGTTTGTGAGTAAACCGGATCCTCTGGAATTTGCAAAATGTGTTAAAAGTCAAGATAGGGTTTAGAAAACGGGCTAAGGATACCCTCTCCATGGGTAATCGGGTGCCACTGATCCCATGGTGATGGTAAAAGTGAGGAATAATGTCCAGAAGGTGTTTTTTCAAGAATATCATATGAACCGAAATAGCGCGCTTATACTGATGCCTTACTTCCCTTTCTTTCCCCGAGTTGCCGACGGACTCGGTCACTCGCTCCAATCAGGGAGTTGCCCTGGTCCAATCACAACGGCGGCCGTTGATACGGCCGTCACATGCATGATCTATTTGCCGACGGGCCTTCAACTTGAATGGCAGTGGCGTAGCCAGCGGGGGGGGGGGGCAGGGGGAACAGAGTTACCCCACACAGAAATTTTGGGGGCACGATGGGCGATGTTGAAAAGAAAATAACTGAGAGCAAAAAAAAAAAAGGTGAGAGGAGGGAGAGATGCAGGGGGAGGCTTGCCCCCTATCGGGGAATTTTTACAGGTCTGTGGGAGAGTCTTAGTCGATACGATAAAGTATGAAGTCCCCGACGGCGACAAGTCTCCCCGATGGTTTACCTGTTTTGCTCCCGAGAGGACAATTTCTCTAATAAGAACCCAAAATTTTCGGCGCGCTTCGCGCTAGTAAGTCCGTCCAGTTTCTTCAATAGTTCCATTCCACAAAGCTAGATAACATAAGTCCTGTCAACCTTACCAAGTAACATGTAGGCAGAGTACACAAGTTATGAAGAGGTTGTAAATTTCATCTAATATCGCAAAGCCAAAAGTTGCTGTTCTCTTGTGTGTGTCATGTGGTTCGATATCCCCGATACAGTCTACAACCCATACAGTTTTGTTTTTTTCTCTTTGTTCTTACGGATTACATACGTTTTTTGTGTAAGCCTACCAAAAAATTTCGCGCGCTTTGCAATTTCACAATTTGGACTCAAAAGAACAATACCAGTGCGCAACTCGGCTTTCGAGGTGTTAAGTGATATTGTGCAAAATATGCCTTGCAATGGCATGAGATAGGCTCCTTCATATCCCCTTCTCACCACCCCTCAGGATGTCGGAACTTGGGGTCGCTGGGATGACCTGTCCCCTGTCGGGAAAATTCTTTTACAACCCATGGTCGCTTACTCATTTTGGTTTTCAAAAGGGTCATTTCTGCGATAAAACCCAAAATTTTCAGTACACTTGTCCACGCTTCCTCAGTTCCGTTACTAATAGCTTATAAAGTACAAACCTTTCCATCTTTTCAAGTAACTTACAGTAATAAGTAGAATACACGGATTTATGTAAATGTCGTGAATTTCATCTCATTTCGCTAAACTTAGTGAAGGTCCTCTTGTGTCTGTCTTGAGGTACGGCTAGTAACTCGAGGAGGAAGTACAATGTAAGTTGTGCCCGATAGGGACTGACTGCCGGACAATCGACCCATATAAGCTTTAAATAAGTACAGATTCTTTTAAGTGTAGGCTTTTACCCAAAAATTTTCGCGCGCTTCGCGTGCTTATCCCCAGTTTAGATTCCGGAACTATTTCCCTCTAGCATATACAAATTTTATGCAATATATTCCCCGTAATGGCGTGGTATAGTACACAGGTTTTCTTCAGATCCCCCTCACCAACCCCTCGGCGGCATCTTGGCTGTCGGGGTTTCGGGTCGCTGGCCCGCCGTCAGGGAGTCTGGGCTCCCGTCGGGCAAATCTTGGCGCCATCCCTGGAGGGGAGGGAAAGATTTCCTTCATACTATATGACTTGTATATGTGTTATGAAGTGATGGACTTGAAAATGGAAGCTGGATTTTTTGGAGGGCGGCATCTTTTTTTTGAGGGTCGGACATTTTCATTCGTAGGGCGGGTCGCCCTCTAAAACCCCTGTTGAGAACAATGGGATCTAGTATAAAAAGAAGCAAAATATAGCAACATTTTGCATCTAAGCCCTTCGAGACAGTAAAAAATTTCAAAAGAGGAGGGGGAACCGCTCCCCTTATACCCCTCCCCCAGGACGGCGGTCAAGAATGGGGACGATGAGTCGACTGCCCCCACACCGAAAAACTGGCTACGCCCCTGTTGAATGGGCCAAGTAGATGAAGAGCCGAAAATCGAAATAGCCGATAACAGTCTGGCCGCGCGCTCCCGTTCTCTCTTTCTTTTTTTCTTTCCAATCTCCGTCTTCCCTTTAACCCCTTTCTTTTCCCTTCTTCCCTCTTCTTTTCCTCCTCTCCTCTTTTCCTCTTTTTTCCTTCCCCTCTCCCCTTTTTACCGACAGACCGAAAATTTGCCGACGGCGACCAAATATGGGGGGGGGGGGTGTGACACCCACACTCCCCGCTCGCTCCGGCGCTGACCACAAGTCCATAATCCAAAGAATACGCGCTACCTTTACCACTTGTAATTGTAGAAATAAAGATCTGTGTCCCCTGGATGGTCAATACAGGGTCAGTGGCGCATCCAGGGGGCCAGCATGCCATTCCCACCCCCCATTGAAAAATGAGGAAAAATAAAAAATGCGAAAAAAGGGGAGAAAAAAATAAAGAAAGAAAAGAAAAAGAGGGGCGCGAAAAGATGAGAACATTTTTTTAAATGACCCTAAAAGGCGTAGGATGATGTGTGATTGATGGATCTATTGAAATATTTTCTATCACAAATGTTTCCAAACTATCAAAATTTTTGCAAATCCTTCGTAAACTAATTAAGTTTTTGAGCGCTCCGCGCGCTTCAAGCCTTACCTCAGTGTTGTTCTCATTATCAATATCTTTCCATAGCAACTTTCGAAGAATCAAACTTTCGAAATCATGAAACAGCTTTCATGAAAGTTGAAAGCTGTTTACAAATTACCACGCTGGTAAAAGGCTGGCTTTTTGAGTGGCATGTAGATTCGTGGGGTAATTAAAAGTGTCTCGATGCAGAACCTGATTGCAGGTTTCGTCATAGAAATCTTACTTAATGAAAATTTCTGCGCGCTTCGTGCGCATTCGTCACTGTTTGCACTCCGTCTTATGATATGACCATCACTAAGGTAATAATACATGGAACTATTCTAATTACAACGCTCTCCGAAAAACAGATATACATCTCCAAACATCTTTAGAGGTCTCACATCAATATGGGATCTTTCAATCCAGTTTTGTAGCATTATGTGGAAAGTTGTATTTGACGTTGTACATTTTCCGAAAAAAAGATCACCGAGCGCTTCGCTCGCAGCCGTTATCGGTATAGATGGTGATTGGTAATATACTTACGACGAAAAAGCATTCTAAAACGCGTGTTAGTCCTTCACCCCTTTTGCTATATAACTTTCACCGACTTTCAGGGAGGTCTAATATCACCTCCCTGCACCTGTACTCTCCCTCCCTCCCATGTTCCATTGTTGGAAGCTGTTCCATTGTTGGAAGCTGGATTTTCGTTCAAAATTAGTAAAAGTACGATAGTGGTAAAGTGTTCGGCGTCATACTCTATGTTATCATTTGGATGCCAGGTACAAGCATTTTGCCATTGCCCCTTTTTATATAATTAATCCAGAGGTTTCAGGTACAGTCATGTACAGGTATCTGACAGCCTTAGATACCCTTTTATAATGCACGATGAATTTGTTAGTTAGTTAGTTAGATGAGGTTTTGTGGCTCAGGTTCTAACCAATTGGTTTAAGTCGGGCCGACCACGCCCTTTTTTCCAGTTGTGGCTCACTGGCTTGTTTTCCCTACTCCATTGCTTATGCTGAGCACCAAGCACAATGGCAGTAGGTTCCATTTTTAAGGTCTTTGGTATGACCACACCAGGATTCGAACCCCTGACCTTCCGGCTGCAAGTCGGATGCTCTAACCACTTGATCATGCAGTCGGTTGGAAAAGCAAAAATTTTTAATAGTCCAAGAGTGTTTCTGTGGACTCCACGCACTAATTTTTGCGTTTTAACTTCTCCTCAATAAAGGGCAGTAAAGTAACCACACGGGGGGAGGGGGTTCAAGAGGTTTCTTGACAACTTATCCCTCTCTTAGACAACAAACCAGTAATCTCCTATTTCACCTAACCAAAACATAAAATTCACTAAATTATGGACATTCTCCAGCCATATATGATAAGTTCCAAAAATATCCCAAAGATAGCACTATTTTGAATCTAAACAACCTTAAATTAACAAAATTTCTCACATGGGAGGGGTGAAACCCCTCCCCTCAGACCGCTCAGGACGGCACCTATATGTAATGACAAAGGAATAATCCCCACTACTGTATACAAAATGCAGGAGGGCATAAAAAAGGTGCAATTGACGCAAACTTGAGAAACTGAGATGGCATTACAACATCATCTGTGGTGCCCCCAATCACCAAACTTTGGCGACGCAACTGATTTCTACTGCAAAATTTCCGGCTGCTTTGCGCGCATTCGCCACGGCACACACTTCATATATCTCATAACTATTAATGATAATGGTCAGTTTTATATAGCGCTTTTTATACCGACGAAGTCAGTCTCAAAGCGCTTTACATTCCATTACTCCTAATCATCAGTGTAACTCGTCTCCCACACATACCTGGGCAAGGCAGCAGCTCAAGATCTACGCCAATTTACAGGTTACACTTCGCAGGTACCCAACTAGCATTAGGGTGGAGAGGAGCAATCGGAGTAAAGTGCCGTGCCCAAGGACACAACGTGGCAGTCCGACCTGGACTCGAACCCGACACCTCTGGATTATGAGTCCGAAGTCCTAACCACTTGGCCACCACGCCTCCATCAGTCCATGGGGCAATACATTATTCTGACCTAAACACTTGTCCAAAAAACTGTATCTCCGACCTCTGCAGGGACCCTGCATCCATAGAGAATCCAGGAGTAATCTAATACCATGAGGAGCATATACGGTAACATTCGTAGCATGTATTTGTCATTACAGTTTCTTCTATAACGAGTGCAATGCCAAAGCCAAATGTCATTAAATAATAATAATTTCTAAGCACGTAACTAATTGAAAGGTTTACCAAACTACCAAATATATCACTATTTTGCATCTAAGCCACCTTACCTAAACAAGAATTCTTCAAGGGGAGGAGTTGTTACCCAGCCACTTAGACAACACAAATTTCTTTAACAATTCAACCAAATAAGAATTTACTAAATTGTGAGTTTTCAATCAATCAAAAACTTGTCAAGGATAGCATTATTTTGCATCTAACCCCGATCGTAAATGAACAAAAAATTCTCACAGGGGAGGAGGAACCCTGTATTGGTTCATTGTGGAGTGGTTGTATAGGCCTGTTTGTAGTAAAGAAGCTTGTAGCAAAGGTGTACCCCGGAAATTTAATTGCGACGTGAGGTGACTGTACGAAAAACGTATCGTGTTGGACGTTTGTTGATTGATGACTGAATTTGAGATTTCTGCAATTTAAATTTCGGAATTAACAATGTGTTTGCAACGTTTAATAACATATGATCTCACTCTTTGCATAGCTCTGTAAGATGGAATATAATAATGCAATCAAAGTTTTTTTTTTTCGCTTTTTGGGAAATTGCGGGAAGCCGAACTGTTGTGAGTTATGATTCGTTTCAGAGTGCGGTTTGCGTCGACATCCTAATAAATTTGGATTGCCAGATAATTTCCCCTATACCGAAAACCGACTCATGATAATAAATATCAAAATGACCATACTGGTGACCCACGCGTGCTAGGCACAGATGTGTAGACGGGTGGCGCCAGGTGGAGGGGTACGGGGGGGGGGATGAACCGTATTTTCCGGAGATAATTTCCGTTGGGGAGCATTAATCGGTACGATTAAGAATGTAATCCCCCGATGACGAAAAGCTGCAGCAACAAAATTCTTGATTTTGCGGTGAGTGGGGCATATTGCCCACAACTGCTACCAGTTTTTCATATTTTCTTCAATAGTAACCCCAGAATTTCACGTTTGCCATCCTTTCGGAACTCGGTCGCTCCTTCGGGGACCTTGGCCGCCACCTGGTGCCACCCCTGATTGAAGAAGCAAATTTGTGGTGGAGAGTGCGTTTTCAGCCAGAGAAAAATTCCCGTTGAAACCTGTTGAATAAGTTTGAACAGGTTTTAAAAGGTTTGAACATGTACAAAGGGTAATTGGTTACAAGTATTAACAGGTTTTAATGGGTACCTGTTGAAACCTGTTAATTTCATTCACTCCAACAAGTAATTGGAGAATTGCCTGTTCATCCCTGTCAATGCCAGTTCAGACCTGTTGGAGTTTCAACAGGTGTCAACAGGAATTTTCTCCTGGGATGCATGCAATCTAGAGCGTTGGTCATTATTGTCTGCCTACATGTAAAGCGGAAGCGATCGATCATGGCAAAAATGAAAAGAGCAAAAATGGATCTTTAAAATTTGCAAAATATTTCACCAAATTGCTTCTAAAGACATCCCTCCCCTTAGACCCCTTCCCCAGGACGGAGGTCCGAAACAACGTCCAACCCACCCAGTTAAAAAAGCTTCACATGCATTTGAAACAAACACTAGAAGAGCTCATAAAGCAACTCGAAATCAAAATTATTCCCTCAAAAATGTAATTTATAGCATAACATTTTCTCACTTGTAAATTTCTAAAACATGTGACATCAAAATTTCCTGCAATCTGGGAGGAATTTTTGTCAAAATTTTCTCGGTAAGCTCTGCGCCAACCAGTGCTGGCGTTCCGCTTAGATAGTGTCGGGGCATATTTTGCCCCCCCCCTCATGAATACAGTCCTATAGATACGTAAACTCCCCTGTGCAGGGTGGAGGGAACATGTTTATCAGGCAACTGTTACGCCTAAAGAAACTGGTGACAAACAGACGTACATCGGCATCTCTTCTACAGAATTTAAAGCTCGCTATAATAACCATACGAATTCTTTCACCCACCCAAACAAAATAAACACAACGAAACTGAGAAAATACATCCGGCCACTAAAAGGCCAAGACGTCGACTTTATCTAAAATGGAAAATACTGAAACGTGCTAAACTTTAAAACGGTATTACTAAACAATGCAATCTTTGCCTTTACGAAAAGTTTTACTTAAAATGTACAAGCTCCTAGAAACTTTCCTAAAAAGCGTCCAAAAGTAATATCCAAATGCAGACACTCAAATAAGTTTCTCATAATTTCAAACGCACACCCACAAAGTTTAAGGCACTAATTAATACACATACATATATATATATACATATATATATATAATAGGCCCGATATACATATATATATATATATATATTTATATGTACTCTGGAAACTTTACTTCGACGCCTTCATGAAAAACGTGTTAGGTATCGACATCACCTCTCCAATTACAAAACTTACCGTGCAAACAACTCGGTACCAAAAGGACTTCAAATTAAAGTCCCAACCGGCTTGCCACTCTGTGATAGTGGGAGCTACTCGAACTGAAAAGGCATTCTTAGGAAAACCTCTCTCAAATTAATGGAGGTGCAAATTGGAAACTGTCGAAAAACGATCAGTGAATTAAATCACCAAATTGACTCCAACAGTAGGAAGCTAAAAAGAGAGCTTCCCAAAACTGAGCTTCAAAACAAGCTTAAACTCATTTCTCAGGATTATCTCCGTCTCTCTTAAAGTCTCAATTCCAGGCAACAACGCAAGTTCCAAAGAGATCAGATCATTTCAAATGAAGTGATTCTCACTTCAAATCAAGTGAGTCAAAATTTCAAGAAGAGCAGGTCTCGAAGATTTCTCCGAAAACCGGTGACTGACTCTTCCACAGTCACCAACGCGGTTGTCACCATCTCGTGTCAGCTCTCTGAAGAAGAAACCAAACTTCTTTCAAAGGGACTCAATTTCTGCCCCAAACCAAGGCAGACTGACACACAAAAATTGTCCTTAGATCTGGCAGCGTTCTACCGGCGCTTACGTCTTAGGGAGTATTTTGCCGATGAAGACGGCGCAAACAAACCACTTCCGGACAACGACATAGCTTCTAAATTCAAAGCCAAGAGTACCTGGAACCCACCAAAGGGGCATTGTCCATCACTTGAATCATTTATCTCGGTCATTGAAGAGGAAGTAAAGTCTCATACCTCTTCCCCAGATTTTTGCGACAATCTCACAAAAAGTGCAAGGCAGGCCATTAAAAATTTACGGCATCGCGACGACATCGTCATTAAGCCGGCCGACAAAGGTTCTGCGATTGTTGCAATGGACACCAAATTCTACAGGGATGAAGCCTATAGACTGTTCGGCAATTCCGATCACTACAAACTTCTCTATTCAGATCCCACTTCAGAAATTGCAAAGAAAGTGGAAGCGGCCATACAAAAAATGGTTCGCAATGGCTCCATCGACTCTAAAACTGGCCCTAATCTCCTCCAGGTAGATACAAACCGGGCTATTTCTACATTTTACCCAAAATTCATAAGACAGGTAACCCAGGCAGACCTATCATATCCGGAAAAGGGACTGCCACCGAGAAAATCTCAAAATTTGTTGCCCCTGCTCATTCAACCCCTGGTCCCATCTCTCCCCTACTATGTTCAGGACACCACGGAATTTATCCGCAAATTTGGTGAGATACAAAATCTCCCACAGGACACAATTCTGGTCACCCTTGACGTGTCCTCTTTGTACACAAACATACCAAACGAAGAAGGCATCTCCCCTTGTAAAGCCGCCTTCAAACCCATTCAGGGCAAAACGCCCACCAAGAAAGACTTAGGCGAACTGATACGCCTCATTCTGACAAACAACAATCTCGTTTTTGGCGACCAGCACTACCTCCAAATTCATGGTACTGCCATGGGAACCAAGATGGCTCCCTCATTTGCAAATTGATTTATGGGCAGCCTCGAGAGAGAATTCTTGTCTCGACAAAATTTAAAACCACAAATTTGGTTACGCTTTATCGACGATATCTTCATGATCTGGCTCATAGTGAAGATACCCTGAACATTTTTGTGGACAACATCAATTGATTCCACCCCACTATCAAATTCACGGTCGACTCCTCCAGAGTCAGTGTCCACTTCCTGGACACAACAGTGACCATAGGAAATGGTTCACTCAAAACCGACTTGTTCAATAAACCCACGGACAAGCACAACTATCTGCTACCGAGCAGCTGCCATCCCCCTCACTGCACCAAAAATATTCCATATAGCCAAACACTCCGCATCAAACGCATTTGTTCCTCTGAAACAGACTTTGAAATTCGAACAAACGAACTGTCTAGCCACCTTCGCAGCAGACAGTAATTTCGGGGTTCAATTGAAAATGCCGTCAAAAAGGCAAAAGTACCTCGCGTATTGAAACACTGACATACAAAACCCGTCAGCCCAATTCCAATGGAGTGCCATTGGTAACTGAGTACCATCCCGGTCTACCGCCACTCTCCAAATTCATCCAAAAACATGTGCCCATACTTCAGAGCACGGCTCGCCTAAAGTCTGTCTTTCCTGATCCCCCCGTTGTTGCTTTCTCGCGGCCCCCAAATCTACGGGACATTTTGGTTCGGGCAAAATTCCAGGACAAAGTCTCAGTCAAGGCTAACAACGAGAATTTTGGTTGTTCACATTGCCTGGCCAAATGTAAGACGTGCGCTTTGGTTGATTCCACCAAACAATTTGAGAGTATTCAAACCGCACGCACTTCCCAAATTAGACAATCAATTAATTGTCTTTCCAAAAATGTCATTTATCTAATCTACTGCAATTTATGTGGAACGTAGTACGTAGGAGAATAAAAAAAATTCCCTTAGAATGAGAATGACACAGCACAGGTCAGCAATAAAAATCAAAAAGGTTGAACAACCTGTAGCTAATCATTTCAATTTACCGCATCACTCGATGAACAATTTACGAGTGATTACCATTGAACAAAATAATTCATGGGATAACAAAAGCCGTAAATACAAAGAGCACTTCTGGATAGGACTATTACAAAGTACCATGCCGGCTGGGATGAATATCCGGAACGACCTACCGGCATTGTGAAGGGATTACATTCCAGGCCTAAGTAGTCCGTTTAGACCCACGCCTTTTTCAGTAGGCTTATACAAATTACCTCTTTTAATGCTCTTAAAAATGATAGTCCTAATTGACTTATAAGTGAGGCATTTAAAAGGTGTAAGTTTCGTACACTCCTTGTCACTCTTGTGATCAAGCACTGAAGAAGAGCTAGTATTGCTCGAAAGTTTTGCAAAAACCTTTTATGGCTGTTTTATTTACCAATTTTCAAAGCCTCTACCGCTGTCACGTATCTCTTTTGAGATCCAGTCATTCACTTCTGTAGCACTGTTGTTATACAGTATTTCCGTTAACATATATATATATATATATATTTATATGGATATATGTATATGTAAAGCCTATAAATGCATCCCCCTTAATGCAAATGCTGGATCATCATTAAAAGAATAACTAACCTCTACGTGCGTAGTAAAACGTCTTTAACCACTCATACAACTAACAGCTACTTTTTAAGTGCTTACACACACATTCACAGCATTGTAATATGATTGGACGATAGTGTATTTAACAGAAAACTTTAGAGATTAATAGAAACAAGTAATAGCTTTTATCTACTAATTTATTTGTTACCTACTAATATTTGGCATGACTGTTATGTGCACTCGCTTGACTTTGATTAAAGGTCAGAGACGTTAAGCGAAAGAGTGCCAGAGATCTATCCCAACCTCGTTACCTTTTCAGAACGGCAAATGAAACAAATAACTACTTTTACAATGTTTCAATGTTCAATAAGTACTAGAATAAGAGAAGGACTGGGTGGGAGACTGGGTGGGAATGGAGGGTGTTGATTGAGATAGGAAGGGGTTACGTAATAACATGTGCTAATACGTCCCCCATTTCAGTCAATACAAGATCACACAGAATGCCAACAGTTGTAGATGTACGAGGCAGGGAACTGAGGCCCCGGCGCTCTAAGCACAACAAATTTTCAGGGTTCAAGTTATCATGGTTGTTTGCCAATCAGAAAAAGTTTTAGTACAAACAACTTTCGAATCCAATGTTAATTGTCTTTTCATACTCCTGTGCCAACACTTTGACAGTGCGGGTAGGACTGTATAACATTATGGGATATTTAACCCAAATAGTGGGTAATTCAGTTGCATATCCAGGCTGAAGAAAAATGGGTGCTCACTCTGTGGGCGGACCCGAAATTCCAAGCGCTGATTACAAGAAGCCTCCACTTTCCGTCTGAGGGGAGGAAAATTTTAAAATTAAATACTTTTATACAGTTTTTGACATCTTGTAATCAGGATTAGTACAAAATTGAATGAAGACCAGCCACAAATGAACGAATGAATGAACAAATGAATCTGTGAAAATTGCCAAGACAGACGGTCTGAGGTCTTCGACCAGAAAAAAGGTTTGAAATGAAACAGTGTTGTATGCAATATCCTTGTGTAATCAATTCAGATAAGTGATCAAACGTTGGAGTGCATTTTAGGGAGTAATTAAAACCCTTTAAGATGATTTAGACATACACCATCGTTATGTCAACTTGTATAGTGCCGATACTTTGGGGGCTAAAACTGTGTGTGCGGAGGGGAAAGTATGTATTTCATTACTTTCCCCCCATCATTCTTCCTAAGCAGTAGGTCATGGAACACCATGGGTTCCTTTCCCTGGCCCACGCATTTAAATGATGGTTTACCCTTTGTCGCTTATCTATGAAGTGCTACATATTGATTGAGCAGAAACTAAATTGGATTTTTCCCATATATTTGATTGGTTAAGTGTTTACAAGAAATTCAGATTGGTACGACAGTTGAAGCTTAGTTTCATTTTCGTTGCCAGATTGTCATGATAAGGTTTCATATGGGTGCCTTAGATCATCAAAACATAGTTGGCATTGATCAACCACTCGTCATTAAAGCTAATTATGTTTGCCAAAAACTTTGATAACAACATTAATTAGAGACCCTTTTTAGTATGTGTTTTGTTTGCATTTTAAAATTCAGTTTAATCCGATATGTGAATAAACTTTATCGAATACCACCTAGTGACATCCTGACCTATCTTTGTCCTGAAGTGCCTTTTTCCTTTGTAGGGTTCTCATACATGATGAAGGAAGTATTGTTATATTAGACAAATCTTCATAGCACACATACTTTGTCACGAAGTTAAGAGTGCCTGAAAGCACTGCCCTGCTGCCATGATGCCATAGTGAATTCTCAAGTAACAAGTGTGGAACTGTAGTGATAAAATCATTTTTCAGACAAATACTACTTCATGCTATCTAAGGGTGCTGGAGGCAACATTTTCATAATTCTGGAGGCCTGAGGAGACGGGGAGTACAGTTTACAACCGTAAAAAATAGTACACGTATGTTTGACTCTATTGCTCGCAATGGCTGATTAAAAATGGATGCAAATGTTTGATATTTGAATGTTAGATATTTCTCTGACTACACTACAGAGCTTCTATAAGTCAAGGGGTCATAAGAGGATCCGGAACCCAGCTTCTGAGGCCTTATGCTCGCATTTGTCCGCATTACAATTACAGCACCCCACTTTTGAATGACCGTGCACACCTTTGGTAGCACAGTGGCAAGTAAATTCGGTCAGAGGGGCGAGAATGGCCTGTAGGGGCGATTTGAAGTACGTAGATACCCTATGCTTCAATACGGTAAGCACCTAAAAAGGGCGCCGACAGGCGATTTGAGTCCATGAAGGGGGGACCAACCCTTGACTGTATGAACGCTCCGTACTGCTTGGTAGTCACATAACTGAAAACCACACATCGTTTCAGAATCCGATTTCCTGCAATATATCGGGTTCTGAAAGTGCCAACTTTCCTACCTCAGCCCCACCCATGGTGAGATTATTTTGGTACTGTTCGGGAGCCCTCTTCAGAAACGGCTCTTATTAAGAAAATCCTGGATGGGCCACAGTTAGGAATAACAGTGATGGGCAAAATGAGGAAGCCTCGGGACCGTACTGGGTGACCCACTTGATGAGGTGTAACACTAAGTGAAGTGTAAGTAAGGGTACTTCCCTTCCCATTGGTAGAAACGATCACAACCTGCTTCAATCCTACGGCAGTTCGACCCCGTCGAGGCCTATCATTATCCACAACAGAAACTTTTATAATCAATTAATAAATGGACTTCCGAAATCGTCCCGGTACCAAAAGGTGTGACAGGTTGGAAGTAATGCCGATTTTAGGCCATTTAATCATCCTGCCCCTGGATACACAAGTGGGCCCTATCACGGGGAAGCTGGCCCTTGAATCCAGCAAATATAAGATATTTATTATGTTGATTCCCCGGAAACTTTTTGGACGTTTTTATATTTAACCAGTGCTCAGCTAATTATACTGAATTTCATAAAATATGAAATGATGTAAATGTTCGTAGCCCAGCCAATTTTCTTCTTCCTGTGTAACATTGCGAGAACTTCCGATGGTTCTGCTCTGGGACCCCCAGAGGGCTCCTCTCCTGCAACCACCCCTGGTCCTTGCCAGGGGCCCTTGCACGGGTCCCGGGTCTCCTCATGTGCAAACTCGCACTTCACGCTCTTGGTGTACCTTCGATGCTGTTGACATTTCACACGGTGGCCCCTCGAAAATATCTGAACCGGGCCTGATAGACCGTGAATGGAATACCTCACAACGAGAACATACACGCCATGCCTCAACCTGGGAAAGACATTTTTACTTTGAAATCCGTGCGTTGTGAACACCGAAATACCAAATTTCCTCAGAGGCTCTTAATCTATCAGTGTTGAGAAAAAAAGCTACTTTTGTTTGGCATCCACATACCTTAAAGGGTTGAAATTTAGTTTCATTTTCGTGGCCAGATTGTGATGATAAGATTTCATATGCGTGCAATAAATCATCAAAATATAGTTGACATTGATCAATCACTCGTCATTAAAGCTAATTATGTTTGCCACCAACTTTGATAACAACATTAATGAGAAACCCTTTTTGGTATTTATTTTGCTAACGTATGTAAAGCTAATTCAGTTTAATCCGATTTGTGAATAACTTTTTTGAATACCTCCTACTGACATCCTGACCTATCCTTGTCAGGTGATTATCGAAGAATGCAGGGAAGATCTCATTAAGGTGGCGATTGTGAAATTGAGTGAAGAAACTACCAAGTTGTCTTATATAGGGATACTGCTATCTTTCCGAAAGATGGTATTAGCGACTATGGCAATATGTTAATTTCAAATTTCATTAATGTTATCCTTTCAAGGGGAAGTAGCAAGCACTAGTTACGTATCCCCACAAACTATTCCGCACAGACCATATTCATCATTCACGTATAAATATACCTCTTTTTCGTGTTCACCGTGTCCATAGACAGTAGTTGCGGTTTCCGTAGGCCGACAGTTCCCTCTCGGAGTACATTTCCCACTCATTACCTTGATATCTTGTCGAGGATATCTTGAGAAGATTGAAATCCTTCACTCATTATAACGAATGAATCCAATTGTATTGTCGTGTGGCAGTTTTTTTTTAATTTCGTGTTTCTAGTGATAATAGGAAAACTGGATTTCACCTTTAGCCTAGAAAGACGGAAATGGTTTTTCCATTATCTGGATAATTTATCACATGACTATTTTCTTTAGGTCATTTTGCATTTGTACTTACCATTACTACCTTGTTACCTTTAAAAACAAATAAGGATTTAAATAAACAGCGTGAGAGGAGATTAAAAATGTATAACGTATCTTTCTGTAATATTAAAGTTTCCGGTAATATATTTTTAATACATTTGAAAAATCAACTGGTACATCACGGTAAGTCTCTAGAAATGAATACCCTCAAAATGTAAAACCACGCATGTGCGACTTGTACAAGGGTATTCAAGATGCAATGGTGTACTTAAAATGCATTTGAAGCAGGTTCAAAACATCTAGCTGTAACATTCAAAGATACTTTTGTGCTGTGTCAAGACTTATGTATTTACTAATGTAGAGATTTAGATATAGTTTACAAATCAAAAATGACAAAACAATTCAGTGAAGGGCTAATCCTGTCATAAACTATTGAAGTGTGTTAATTGCACATTTTGGGAATGAATTTGAAAAAAGTAACCGTGACAAAAATTTTTCGCCCGAATATGCAAATTAGGTAAAACCAGTTGAATTCAACTGGCCTCTTTTGGATGTGTTCAACTGGACTTAACGGGGCCAGTTTAACTGGATTTAACTGCGCCAGTTCAAGTGGACATCCTGGACCAGTTCAATTAGACTTTACTGGACCAGTTCAGATGGAGTTTGCTGGTCCAATTTTATTGAACTTCACTGATCGACTGATTCAGTTGCACTTCATTGTACCAGGTCAGCTGGAGCCTCCTGGACCATGCAGTTCAATTGGATTTTATTGTGATCATTTTGAAGTTCAGTTGAACGTAATTAGGACATTTTGTGATTGGGTTAATTAGATTTTACCGGACCAGTCCAAGAGGACTTAATTTTAATCAATACAGCTGAACTTTACTGGACCAGTTCAATTGGACTTTGTTATGGATACTTTAGCTGGACAATGTCAAAAGGACTTAATTGTGACTTGTTCAACTGTACTGCAATGGATCAGCTCAATTGAAATTTATTGTGATTGGTTCAAATGGACTTTACGGGTCCAGTTCACCTGGACTTTAAAGGTTTCGATCAGTTCAACTGGACCTTACTGGACCTGTTTAAGTGGACTTTTTTGTGATTAGTTCAACTGGACTTTGCTGGACCAGTTCAATTGGACTCTACTGTGACCAGTTCAATTGAACTTTGCTGGACCAGTTTAACTAGACTTTGTTGTGATTAGTTCAGCTGGACTTTACTGGACCAGTTCAAATGGACTTTCTAGTGATGAGTGCAACTAGACTTTGCTGGACCAGTTCAATTGGACTTTATTGAGACCAGTTGAACTGGAATTTGCTGGGCCAGTTCAGTTGGACTTCCTTGTGATCAGTTGAACTGGACTTTGCTGGACCAGTTCAACTGGACGTCATTTTGATCGGTTTAACTGGACTTTGCTGGACCAGTTCAACTGGACTTCATTTTAATTGGTTTAACTGGACTTTGCTGGGCCAGTTCAACTGGACTTTATTGTAATTAGTTCAACTGGACTCTCCTGGACCAGTTCAATTGGGCTTTATTGTGACCAGTTCAATTGGACTTACCTGGACCAGTTCAATTGGACTTCACTGTGACCAGTTCAACTTGCTGGACCAGTATAGAATTTTATTGTGAACTGTCCAATTGGACTAGCTCTTCTGGACCAGTTCCATTGCACCTTATTTTGATCAGTACAACTGGACTTCACAGGACCAGTTCAAAAGAACTTTAATAACAGAGCCAATTCTCTACTACTGGTAACTACTTAGTTCAAACAAAGATAATTTTAAGTTGAAAATTTACAAAACTTCCATCAGTCCAGCAAATTTAGTTGCTTAAGAAAAATTTCACTGTGGTTCTCGATTTCTTTAGCGAGAGTCCATTTGAACTGTCACTACAGAAACAAACCCAGTTGAATACTAGTTCAGTCCCTTAAGCAATCTCATCATATAATCGTGATAAGAGAAAAAGTCCTATAAAATCAACTGGTTCCTGTCCAGTCCAGTTGAAGTCCCTTTGAGTCCCGTTTGGTCCAGTTCAAACATGGGAAAGTCTAGTTCAAGTCCAGTTCAAATTTGAACTGGACTCAACTGGAATTTTCAGATGGGATAGTTTATATGATCAGAAAGTAAACTTATTACTTTTATTTCTGCATAATTAGATAAATTGTTACATAAAAAATATTTCTTCAGTTTCAAGCCAACGCTTGGGACTACAAACAGAATGCATCATATGGCAGAGAAAGGAATATAAGTCAGTTCTACATAGTGAAAACATGGTGAAAAGTTGTATCGGTATTCTTTGATCGGAATAATCAAAATGCGTTAATACCATGGATAAAAGTAATCATTCAAAGGTATTATGAACACCACTTTTCTTTTTTCTCTTGGCATGCAGTGAAAAAATAATGGAAATGGCATTCAATCTTAAAACTTGTTAGAATACAATCGTATCCTAAGCCACATGTATCCCTACGTTACACAGTATAAACGAGTGCTTTTGACGAATCCAACTTGGTGAATCATTTGACGGCGATTTAGCACAAACTATTCTTAGTATTTAACTTTGTCTTGCGTTTTACAACATTTTCAAATAAGGGGATACCGGATATGGTAAAAACACGTTTTAGAATTTGGTATTGAAGATTAAAAATCTTTTGATAAAAAGCAATCTTATTCGTAACCAACTAAACATAAATGTGTCCAGTAACTACTGGTAATATAACGACTGTATTTCGAATGATAGTTGAAGAACACCGTGTTGAGTGCTTTGATCATCTCCAGTTTTGGGGTAGATTGTAACAGGTCGCAGAGAAAGTTAATCGTGCCTTCTTAAATTTCTCAGAAAAAACAAAAACCAGTCCTATGGCTTACTCCATGCAAAAGAATGTTTTATTTTGATCCACCTTTTATTCCATTTTTAAAAGCACTAAATCTGAGGGCATTTTGTGCTTTTAAACTTGTATCTGTGCAATGCACAAATGTAAAATATGCACAATGTAGGCACGCAATTTGACTGGCACTGTTCATGATCTCAAACCAAGTATATTGTTACGACATACTCAGGGCCGTAGTCTGCGGAGGCAGAGGGGCAACTGCCCCCTGAGATGACATATCGAAAATGAAAGTTGTCCCACTTGAGAAAAAATACTGAAACAGTGAAAATTTCGCCGTCCAAATTACGATTCAAGACCCTCAAAACATAAGAAATTGTATATTAGAGCTCCTTTCCCCTTAAATATTTCCGGGGAGGTCCCCGTCCCCCGCCATGGACACGTTTTTACGGGAGTTTCTCCTGCAGTCAAATGAACCCTGTTCATTTTGCACTATACAGTGCTTAAATACACCTGCATATACGCTGGTTAAAGATAAAATAGACTATGATTCCAGTTAATGTTAGCTGTACCCAATGAACTTGTAAAGAGACTTAATTATAAGGGCATAAAGTAGATGCGGCAAATTTATTATGAAACAACAACTAAATTTCACAAAGTCTTTCATTTCATTTCAACAATCATTCATATGCTAGAACATAAATATTACATGCTCAAGGTAAACCAAGGAGTTATTCTGCACGTGAATTTCACAACTCATCGAGAAACATATTGCCTCATGGTTCTCAAGAGCCATTCATGACATAGCATACCGGAGTACATTGATTAAAATTGGTGTGTATGAACTTTCCCTTTAAATCAAATCTAACTTCTCTTCTTGAAATCTAAATTTGTTTGTAAAGGACGAAATTTTAGGGTGAAGAATGTATAGAAGCAACTTTAAGGTATAAAATATGTCATTCCCCCTCATGGCCATCTGGGAGACATTTCGACCAAAAAATCTATTTGCAAAGCCTACGCCACGGCTACCCGCCAGTGGTTCCCCCAGTTGCGTACTAAGAGCGCTAAAGAGAAGCTCGCAACAACCATGTAGGAGTGCCATGCAACAGCCGACAATTCAGAAAATGATTAAAATTTCAGATCATGTAATCTGTCCAAAGCTTTTCCAAAGGTAGCACCATTTTGGATGTAGGAAAACTTAGAAACTTAGAACAAGAAAAATTTCTCAAAGAGTAGAGGTGTCATCCCTTCCCAAACAACATCCCCTTCGATCACACCTTATACCAATAGAGAAAAATCACTAAATAGTGAGGTTTCCAAAACATATGATCAATTCAACGCTTTACGAATCTTTAAGGTACCAAAAGTAGCACTATTTTGCATCCAAGCCACCTCACAAAGACAAAATATCTGAAAGAGTATAGGGTGTTGTCCCCTGCTCTTTGACAGTACCTTTTACCTCACGCCCAGCCAAAGTTTTGACAATTTTGTAAAGATATAATCTCTTTAAACTTAAGCTTTAATAACGATAGCAGAATTTGTCACCTAAGCCTGGTTTTTTCATACAGAGACGCGTTGGAGTATCAGGGCCGTGGCCTGGGTGAAATTCTAAAGAGGGTAGGTCGTGACACACTGTCTATAAGCAGAGCACCAAGTTGGCACCCGGGGGACCCTTCCTTTTTCACATGTGTATGCCGGGGTGACATCCTGGAAGAGGGTGCTGAGGGACTGGTTCATTAAGCCTTTTCCATACACTTTTCTGTAACAAAAAAAGAATATTTTCAGGAATTTTTTGCTTAAGTTAAAAAAATATTTTGTTAAGATCATAGTTGGGGAATTTGGATGGACTTTTTATTTTTTTTATTAACTACATTATATATACAAGTATATGCAAATATGCATATTAGATGAAGTCATAAACATTTTGTTGTATTTTATGGTAAAGTGTGATATGCTCAATATGATAAGACAAGGCCATTTAAAATAAATTTTCACTGGTGAAATCTGCTAGTAATATATGTCTTTCAAACAGAACGCTAAGGTACAATCTTGGACAAAACTGATCGAGCACTTTACCATTATCGTGAATGTGATATTTTGCGAAACCATCACAACCCCTTCCCCATGCAATGCTGGGTTTCAAAAAAATAATGCAGGCTGTCATTTCCAACTTTGTGAGGAAATTGGGAGTATTTTAAGATCGTAGGTCTTGGTATATGTGGCCTTCAGACAGGAGAACAAATTTAAAGAAGTTCAAACTAAGTTAGTGTATTGTATCTTTTTTCAGAGAAATATCACTCTCTTGACAGTATTCGTTGTCACAATGAACCATCAATCATAATAAAGGTTATCGACTGATTAAAAAATGTTAAATTGACATTTGTGTTAAAAGGAGATAAAATTCAAAACAGGGCAAAAAATAAAGATTATGTTAGTAAAGTTGGTGCTGCACTGGCCTGAAGTGGTTGATCCCGTTGATTCATATACTATATAACGTTAGAAAGGCCTTTGTGTAAGGTATTGAGGAAGAAAGGGGAGAAAAGGTACTACAGTGCAACGGAATTCCGTTAACTTTAGTGGATGGTGTCAAGCCGCAAGTATAAAAGGTAAACAAAATACTGTTTGAATCCTTTACTTGACAAAACATTCAGCAAAAGGTAGAATGACAAAATAAGATTCATGAGTATTAGATGGAATAAGAAATTATTAGGATGAGTCCAAAACATGAAAAGGGTTACAATTACACCTTAAACTACTTACGCCCCCAAAAAACATCAGCTAGACATTAAAAAAGCTTAAAAGAAGGGTTCAAGCAAAAATTTACTTTTCATATGTGAAAGAGGAAATAAATCCATGCATTTTGGTGAAATTTTCATTCAAATCGGCCATGTATTACTCGAGATATCAGCAAAAGAAGTTACTGCATTTGTGACCCAAAGTGAGCTTGAGGCAAGTGGGAGTTACATAAACTAGTCAGCTCCCTGATATCACTTCCTCACATTGATAAGGGATGCTTTGTTTCCTTTGTTTTTTCAGTTTGTTGTGCTGACCTTGAAGTTAGTAGGGATAGGACCTCCCCATGTGGAATGTGAGGTTGTAATTTTCTCATGCCTCTCATACAATCACATTCCCATAACATTTGATTGTTGAGGAGAAAATTGGTGATAAAAGTTTAAAGAAAAACAAAGCACTGCTCATTAATGTGAGGCTATGACATCATACGTGCTTGCTTCAAGTTCACTTTCTGTTGAAAATGTGACAACTTTATCTGCTGATATCTTGAGAACCACACGTCGGATTTCAACGGGAATTTCACCAGATTGCTTAGAATAATTACCCCTCTAATATATATGATTTGAGCTTAGACCCTTCTTTTAAGTCAACTCACTACAGAATGTCCCTTTGACTAGTAGGATTCATTCTCGCTTACAGTTGGAAAAGTTCCTTCTTCCTTTTCCCTTCCAACTTTTCTCCATAGTTTTAAAAGTTGAAAGAATATCCCTTTGACTACTTATGGAAATTATCGTCTCAGTATTTACTTTTGTAGTCAGTTGACTTCATTGGCTTTTTTAATGTCCTGCTGTTCTTATTTTCATTCCTCAGAATACAAAGTACTCGATTCATTTTATGTGAGATGTTTTTAACAGTTAAAATATAAAAGAAGAAACATAACTCGTTTCATATTTGATACTTGGAAACAGCAATCTTACAAGGACAGACCTTTTACTTGACATATGTTCAGAGTGCTTGGTGAAAAGGCAACAAAATTATTTATGTAATCAACAAAGAATTAGTACAAGCGTACATTACATAATGGCAGAGAAGAACTTGATTTACTTTAAGGTCAAGTTAACTTGAAGCATAGGCGTACGACGCAGTGGAGGGGGGGGGGGTCCCAAATAAATTTGTGATGGGTGGGAGTATGCTTCCTATCCCTCAATTAGATCAATTAGAGGACGAAAACCTCTTACCGGTATTTGTTCCCTCTGTAAATAATGTCAAAAATTGGTAGTGAGTTAACTTGAGCTTTTTTCAATATAGGTTGCACCAAATTGCATCTGAGGACCCTCAATATTCAATAAGTTCACAAAGTTCCCCTAGACCCTTCCTGCAGGACGACAGTCCGAAACAACGTTCAACAATTCTCTTTGAGAACAGCTTCCTACGCTTATGAGACTTCCTACGCTTATGAGACTTGAGTGTGGAAATAGGTACTAACAAATTTTTTAATCAATTGGAACCATAGTAACAATGCCATTGACTTCATACTCTGCTCAATCTGATGATCCTAATCGAAAACATGTTACTACAGCATTGAACAGTTTCAGAGAACAGTAGGTCTACAGTTTTAATCGAGTGAATCATTGTATGACAAAGGGCATTTCAAATCCAGTCGGTAACACTGATCAAATACGTATTTAAAATTAATTACATAGCATTGAATCTCCTACGTAAAGCTGACACAAAGGGTTCGTTGTTGTTGTTGTTTTTTCTGTCCTTTATTTCCGTTATTTCCCCACGAAGATTTCTACGCATCAGAGTTTTGCGCTGATCATTTGACATCCTCGATTGTCCAAGCACGTAACTTAGCTTAGCGAATGCCGCCTCTTTTGTCATGTCGTTACCCGGCAACACTCCCGCTTCTAACAACACCTGTTGTACGGTAAACAAAATAAACCAAAAAGCCCAAAGGCTTCGTGATTCCTTGTTGAAAGAAAATGATTTGTTGCACTAAACCCTACCAAAAAGTGAATAACAAAGGAGAAAAAAAACAGAACATCTCTTAGGAGGGAATCAAACTCGGGACCGTCTGAATGAGAAACTGAGCTTTTATTTTTCGGTTTTATTGGAAGGGCGAGCCCAATGGTTCACCCATTTAACGTTATATTTATATCATGTACAGCACTTTCCGTTTTATGTATACACCATCAAAGAAGTCATCCAGCATTTAGTATTTCTGGTCATCTTTTAAAAACAGAAGACTTTACAGTGTTCATAATTAGGTAATTCAAATAAGAATTAGTACTTAAATAGTTATGGTTGTGAAAAAATGTTTTTCTCAATAATTTTATGTATGGAATGGTACAATATTCAACCTTAACTTTGTGTTGGTAACCAATCGCCAGACACAATTTGGAGGTACCGACAAGTGACCATTTAAGTGACGAAATTTTCTTAGTTCCACCTGTGGTGACCCCACATGACCTCCTGTCTCCAACAAACCTGATGGGTTCTCTTTCTCTGAAAGGAACACATTTATATACCAAATTTGAAAAGGATCTATCCCTTTCTTGAATTATCGAGTTTTTTCAAGGTTTTCGGTTTTTACCTCTGATGACCTCAAATGATCTTTGACCTCCACTGAAAACAATAGGGTTTTTCATTTCAATATGATTAAGTTATATACCATGTATGAAGATTGTACATCCTGCTATCTTGAGATATCGTGTTTACAAGCAGTTTTTAAGAATTTCGTATTTTCACCTCGGTGACCTCATTTAACCTTTGACCTTTACCAAAATCGATAGGGCTTATCCTTTGACTATAACGCATCTACATGCCAAGTATGAAACGCATTCAAATCAAGTCAAGTTCCCTTCAAGTCACAATTCAAAACCTGTGAAAGCCCAAAGACTTAGTGATCCATTTCCATTAAGTGTTGGGATTTTCTTGAGAATTCTTGGGAAATTTTGCTTTTTGACCTCTTACGACCCCAGATGGCCTTTGACCTCCCCAAAACAAAAGGGTTATTTCTCAAAACATAAAACATTCATATAACAAATATGAAATCTATCCAAGCTTCCTTTATTGAGAAATCGTGTTAAAACGGTTCCCAGACTTTGACTCCTGGTGACCCCAGATGACCTCCATCAAAGACAACATGGTTCTTCTCACCATAAGGCATGCACAAACCGAGTATGAAACACTATCCAAGCTTTCCACTTCGAGATATCTTGTTAAAGGTCGTGTTACATACCACCAAAAGAGCTGTTTCATTTGTCAGTTAAAGAATTAAGTCCTACAATGAAAGATCCGTTAGAATTATTTCAATATCTTTTACCGTTCTCAAAATATACCTCTTGAAAGTTTGATGGTTTTTGAAGAAACTCATTGCCTAGGCAAAAATAATGATGTGGAGTGATGCACAGTTTTAAGATTTCTTTTGTTAACCCTACATAAATTATCTCTTATTTACTTTTCAGATAGTTTACAGTTTGTTGAGTGATATCAATTTTTTGAAGGAAAGAATTTTAACTTTCATAATAAACCCCTCAGGGGATAACAATGCTATCAGTGACCTTGAAATTAAGGTTGAAAAAACAAAAGCTAACATGAGCCGTATATGGTATTTCCATCGTATGATGTCACATATTTGCATATTTAGCACATGCTTATTTGTGATACAAGTGAGAAATAGAAATTACCCTGTAAAATGGTCTATATTTGATGGATTTTAATGGGAATTGCGGCTATTTTCTGGATTTTTAATGCTTTTTACATCAAATATCCAACTATGTTATTTTCATGCCACACAACCTTTAACAAGGTTTTCAGTGTTTGACTCCCCATTACCAGATGAGCTTTGACCTCCACTAGCAAAAATAGGGTTCATCTTTTCACCATAATACATCCACATACCTCTTATTAAATCTATCCAAGCTTCCTATCTTGAGATATCGCGTTAACAAGACTTTCGGTTTTTGACCTCTGCTGACCTCAAATGACCTTTGACATTCGCCAAAACAATAGGGAACTTTCTCTTAATATTATAATTCTATGTACCAAGTTTGCAAATTATCCATCATTGCTATCTTGAGAAATCGTGTTTACAAGCCTAGCTTCACAAACACACATAACACACACACGCAATTAGGTTTTACATCAAAGCGAGGACCTCATTGTTATCTCCTTTGTGTTTGCTTCCTTAACCCTAACCTAACAATAGACTGTCCATTGTTGAAACTTTCGAGGACATGAGAAATCTATTGAACCTCTTTCAGAGGACCTGAAATCCATTGTTTAGGTCTCAGTCTGAATGCCAAACAAACTCAATAGCCCGCGTGATTGCATAGATTCATTTTGCTTTCGGCAAGGAATCAAAAAGTACGTCCGTGCCATAGTCAAGTGCAGTTAAACATGGTGTGAGCAAAACAGAGTCATAACAAGTTAATGCAAGAGCAAAGAGAGGAAAGTTGTGTTTACATTTTGTAAGAAAGTAGAAAGGAAAGTTATGTTAGGTAGGAAAATTCTTTCAAGTGGGAATCGATGGTCGCGAGGAAAACCAGTCTTTCCACAAGATAAAAAGAACATTTCTCAACGATTCCATAATCTGAAGGAATGACAACTAAGCAAGAACTAAGAGAAATTGATTAATTGCTTTTACTCACCGAGCCCGTCTCGTAGGAAGGGAAAACAAAGCCCTTCAAACACTGGGTGCAATTTACAATGATGACGCCTCGGGATGTAGCTGCCTTTATCTCGTTAAGTAATCCTTTGTCTCGAGACGGGCAGTTGCCTGAGCCAAATGTCAGTAATACAAGCCCTTGAATAGGTGGTCGAAGTGACTCTCTGATCTAAAGTAGATAAAGAAAAACAAACATACATTCAGACAGACTTACATGGGCTTTTTGATAACTAGAACTTATTAATTTTCAGAAATTTTGTTCGGTAATTTCACAACCCTATAGTGAAACACTTTATACTTTAATGGTAGACATAACTTTTTTAAAAACTTGCTTAATACTTTGAATAACAAACCGTCTGAGGGGTGATCCCTGGATATATCAGCAGTATTCCAACATTTTTAGACATCGAATTATGACATTGAAGAGCTCTTTTGAAAAGTTTTTCGTCAGTTTTCTGTCCTGAAAATCAAACAAAATTAATATTCTCTTTCAAATAGTTTGGAAGAAAGGTTTTAAAAGGATTGCCAGGGGCTGGAATTGATTTTTGAAAGTGTGTGTATGGGACACGGGTGAAGCACCAAACGTCGCCTAAGGCGACGAGGGAGTGCCAAGAGCTCCCTTGAAGGCGTAGGGTCCAAGGAAGCCCTTTTTGGGTAGAGAGGTAACGCCTCCCGAAGCCCAGAGGTATTAAAGAATTAAAACCATTAAAATAAAGCATATGGCTATCTTAAAACGTATCAGACGTGCCCTGTGTACATCACAAAAATCACATATTTACCATTTAAATAAATCCTTACTCAGCATAGCAGGCCATTTTTATGATGAAGGGGGTTTGGCTTGTGGGTGGATACAATGATAATGAAAGAGTTTATACAAAGTTATGGAACGCATAAGATGTTCCACAGAATGTAATCACAAAACAATATTAAAGACGGGTGCGCGAAGGGCGCCGAAAAAAGAAAACAGCTTTTCTTAAGTCATTTTATAAGAGCCTATTGTTTGTATTTATTTTTTAAATGCAATATTATCTATCACTTTGATGATTCTCCTTCTTTCCTCATGCACCTATTCTTTCTTTTTATGATTCATTTTTGTGGATGGTCTGGGACAGAGGCCCCCTCAAGTATTTTATTACTGTTTAAAATAAGATTTCGAAAATACTGATTGAAGAATAATTTTATACGGACGATGAAAGTTTGAGGATTTCAGGTTTACAATGCTTTCCAAAGTCAATGAAACTTTGTTATGGGTACTTCCTACAGAAACATGGTCATTGGCTTCCGTAGTAAAAATTCCAGGAAACTAGCCTAGTTTTTTTCATTGGATGCAGCTTCTTTGTAAGCTGTGGCCGACGAAATTTGTAATCCATATCGCCGACGGCTGGGGACCGAGGGTCCTCCCAGAGAATTTTTGCTAAATTTAATGTCTTTTGCGGCCATTCTGGACCATTGCTAGGAAAAAATCCTACGTCATCCAGGTGTTATTTGGAGTGCTAATGAAATCATTTTTTTTATGATGATTGCATATTTAATGAGAATGGTTGTAGTTAAGGGGGGGGGGAGAGTGGATAGCGGAAGGGGTTGCAAAGGATTTGGAAAAATAATTTACTCAAGCTATCCTATAGGATGTGATAACGAGGTAATTACGCACAGCAGTACTAAAGAGACAACTACTTATACTGAGCCCACGCGAAGAACGCCGAAAGATTTATTGAGAATTGCGATTCCCTACACTTGGGTAGGTTTATGAATTGTGTATGCAAGGACCATGGTGCGTGTAATGACGTTAATCATTTAGTATAGTCAGTGACTCTTATCTCAGGGCTTCAAGTCATAAAACTGTGGGGGAGCCTACCCCCATGCATTGAAACAAATTTTAATTAATGTGGGGCACAAAACTTCTTAAAAGTTTTCCTTCATACATTATGACTTGTATATGTATTATGAAGCAATGAACTTGAAAATGGAGGCTGGATTTTTTGTAGGGCGGCAACTGTTTATGAAGGGCGGCCATTTTCACTCGGAGGGCGGGCCGCCCTTTTTAAACCCTCTGTGGAGAACACTGGGATCTTGTATGAAAAGAAGCAAAATATAGCACCATTTTGCATCAAAGCCCTTCGAGACAGCAAAATAAAAATTTCAAAAGGGAAGTCGGACATTTCTCCCCTTATATCCCTCCCCCAGGACGGCAGTCAAAAAGGGGACGATGGGTCGACTTTGCTCCACACCAAAAAACCGCCTACGCCCCTGTCTATGGGGATGCAAAATACGCAGGTTTCAAAAAAAAAATTTAGAAAGAAACAAAATATGGTTGAGAAGCTATTTGATGACAAAAACTGTAATGATATGACAGTGATATCGCTAAAGCTGAATAAGGTGACTTGTGACAAGTTAATGTCATACTATAAAAATGTTTGGCCTGTTATTGATCAATAATACAAACAATAGTAAGGTATTTGACAATTTGTTCGAAAATGTTGGTGTAGTTGCTTGAAAAATGCACCTCTTTCTTCAGCCGTGAAAATAAGTAACGGTTTGATGTTTGGAGACTCATATGCTCGAAAGTCCACGCTAGATACCTTTGTCACCCTGCTACCTCGGTACAGAGTTTTGCCAAAGAGCAATGTAACCTGTGAAGAGGTTAAACTTGTCTATTAAATTTTTCACAAATCATAGTTAAACCAAATTATTTAGTAGCTATATTGGGTATGATGAGTTCCAATTTTAATGAAATATGCTGAATTCCTTGTTTACGTAAGCCTAGTGAGATCATAAAACACTGTTTGATAGCATGTAACCTCTTCACATAGGTAACAGCCTGCTTTGTGGAAACAGAATATGGAGAACACAATCATAAATGTATGGTTTTTAGATGTCACAGAAAGTTATAGGAATTCCTCTCCCCTGGCGTAATCCAAGTAGGGAGTCAGTTGTTATACAACGCAATGATCCCACACTGTAAAAAATATCTATAAATTTGCAGTAAATTTTCTGTAAAATTTTCAGCATAATTTCTGTATTTGTAATTTACCATGAAATGTTCTTGTATTTTTACCATATGCGTAGGAAGCTGTTCAAGACTGGGGGGAGTAGTCTAGGGAGAGGGGCTGTCCCCCTCCCCTTAGTAAAATATTTTGGATATGCGAGGGTCCCTAGATGCAATTTGGTGCATCATTTTGGATAAAGTATGAGGTAAATAACTGCAAATTTTTGACACATTTCTTAGCCCTTTTGAAAATTTTTGGATATTTGAGGGTCCTTAGATGCAATTTGGTGCATCATTTTGGACAAATTATAAGGTAAATTATTGCAAATTTTTGACATTTCTTACAGAAGAGACAATAAGGGGTTTTCGTCCTTGGAAAGTGGGGGCAGTAAAGCATACTTCCGCCCCACAATTTTCCAGGGGGGCTGGCGCCCCCAGCCCCCGCTTCTACGCCCTTGATTTTTACAGAAGTTTTACGTATTTCAGTTGGTTTACGAACTTAGGATTTTTTACGAATGGTATTTTACAGTTATATTCTGTAAAATTTTGCAGAAAATATCTTTTTTTTATATTTACAGAAGTATTCTGTTAGTTTAAGTTAAACAGGCGTTTTACGTATTTCCAGTAGTTTACCAAAACATATGTTTTGTAATTAAGCAAATTAGAAGGATGCCTAACTTGTAAAAAGATAACACTGTAAACACTGAAGGGTACAGGTTATTAGTGATACCATAATAAAGCACTGTGTAACCTTCGGATTAGTTCAAACTGACCTAAACTCCTTTTAGCTACTTCAGTGGGCGTGGCCAAAATTTTGACATAAAAATTGTAAATTTATGCTAAGGGCAGGCCTAAACCAATGAGGTACTTAGCCAAAAAAAAAACACTTTTTTGGACAAAGGATATGGGGTTAATCAATACAGGTAAAGAATATTGAGATGTATGAACTGTATTTCTTTAAAAACTATGTTGTAAGGTTATTCAATATAACCAACTTATCATAGACGTAGTACATATAACATAGCGTACATTCTGACTGTTAACAAAATGTCTTCAAAACTAATTTTGAACGCCGCCCTTGGACTCTGGCTCTCTTGCCCGAGACACGAGGGGACATTGAAAAAAGTAAAAGCATTTTCGAATGCGAATCTAATGCACATCATTTTCATTATGTCATATGGTCTGTTTTTTTTTACATAGATTATCTGAAATGTCAAATTACAGAGTTTGTCTGAAGAAACTCTGCTGCCAGAAATCGTCTGTTTTTTTTACAATGGTCATAAATTACAGTTTCTGTCTGTTTTTTTTAAAAGAGTTAATCTGTAATGTCAAATTACAGAGTTTGTCTGCTGCCAAAGTTTCTCTGTAAAATACAGGTTTCCTTTTTACAGTGCAGTGACGTAACTCCTATGCACCCTGAGGGGGCGAACCCCAGGGTACCCGGCGGGTCTGGCACCAACGACTCGGATGATGTATACCCTGTTTGCATTGGATTTTGTAAGTGGAAACCTTTCCCCATCTGAGCCTGGCAGAGGATTACACTTTTGACCATAACTATCGAGATCTTGAGAAGACATCAAGCTGTCTGATCATAGCTTTATAATACAATTCGCCAG
>WURT03590277.1:0-13831 GCA_009936505.3 Holothuria glaberrima
GCAGGGCACATAAAAAGGGTGCAATTTACGCAAACATGGGAGTTTAACTGAGGTAAAATTACGACATCATCGGTGGTACCCGCCATCACCAAAGTCTGGCGGGGCCACTGATAATTAATAATTAATAAATAAGAAAATTTTATGCCCCCTCAGTCACAACACTTGCCCCCTAAAAATGTAAAGCTGGCAACGGGCCCAGCTTCAGCCTACAGGTGTCAGTCAGGTTTGTTCTGTATGTCAGGTAGTTATACTTACTGCAGCAACATTTGTAACCGGACATGGGCAGATCCGATTTTATAGGAGAGGCTCATTCGTCAGGACTAGTGAACTGCACACGCATCTATAGAGGGGTCCGGGGATCTCCCCGGGGACTTTCGGGGGGGAAAGAGAGCCCTTTTATGCGATTCCACAGGTTCTGAGGGCCATAAAATCTTAATTGTGACAATAAAATTTCAGCATTTTCGGTATTTTTTTTTTTTGTAATTAGGCCAATTTTCATTAAGGGTTTGGCAGTGTCTGCGAAGGGCTGGGGTAGCTTCCCCTTGCGCACCCCCTCCCGCAATGTAAGGCCCTGAATAAGTAATAGTTGATGGACACCTTAATGTTTAGTCCGCCCGATAAGCTACGGCAGAGTCAAATGGGGGGGGGGGGGTTCGTGACGAACTTCGTGTATAGCTTGTGTAGGTGCATCAAGCAGTGGGCTATACTCATGGCAAGATATTGGTCTTTGCCATGTCGGTAATCCACCCAGTTAATCGTCACCAGGTCACATCATCGACCTAACTTTGTCCACCTAAAGATGATTTCTGAAGAAAAGAGTCAGAAGAGAAAATGAGCTGCCTGGCAGTTGATGACGTAGTGTACGACCTCTTCCTACAAAGTGATTCATAGCCTCGTTAAGCCATCCAGCCCATTCCACTTGCGATTGTCATTAGGCTTCTTTACCCTTTCAACCAGGAAAATTCGTGACATCACACTTAACATTTAACCATAGTCGTAGGAAGCTTTCTCGACTTTGGGGTCGAACGTTTTTTCCGACCTCCGTCCAGGAGGGGGTCTAAGGGGGAGGGGTACACTGCAAATTTTAAACATTTTTCAGAGAGGGAACAAATAAGGGGCTTTCCTCCTTGAACTGAGGGGGTGGAAGCATACTTCCAGTTCACCACATTTTGGACTGGAGTCTCTGGAATTCCCTTTCATTAAGACATAAGTATCACAGATGTGTGGCATCAAAGTTTTAATAGGGCACCCCTAATTTCAGTTTGTCATTCACAGCTAATATAGTTACCTGAGTCCAGTTACTGACTTGAGCTACTGCTACATGTAAGAGAAAGGTTTCAAATTCATTTATGAACCACTAACTTTGAAGTTGTTTTGACCTTGACAAATGTAAGGGTGTGAATTTAACCAAAGGTTTTAAGTTTATAAAATTCAAATGCATTTCTGCATTAGAAAAGTGTCATATATGTTAGTAGATAATTGTAAGTAAATTTTGAAGAAAAAAACAAAACATTGTATATGGTTGTAAGGCTATGACATCATTCCTGCTTGCTTTCAGCAGGGGACTGTCTCACAGCTCCACTGCTTCAGCTTCACTTTGGTTAGAAAGTACATAAACTTCAGTTGTCTTAGTCTCAGTACAACGAACTAAAGCAACAGAATGTATAGATCAAGTTCCTCCTTTACATATGAAATATGTAACAAGGAAACAATTTCAGTTAAGATCTTACTTCATAAAGTTAATCAACATGATAGTGAAGTGTCATGAAATACTTATCCCAAACCATTATTTATCACTCTACAAATGCCTGAAGACTGTTGTGCATTTCTCTTCATTTTAGACAAGACTTATGCTTTCTGATTGAGGAAGTATGTTAAGCTGACAGCATAGGCATACAAGACGTTTCTAGTTTGAGCCATTTTTACCCAAGAAAATCTTTATTACTCATGAAAATTGCCGGATTTTCGCCAAGAATCTGCTGAGAAATGGGTTTTCTCAAACTGGAGGTTGTGATGGGGTGTAGCCCCAAAGCCCCTGCTTGGGATGCCTATGGCTGAGAGAACTGTTAGTCAGAGCAGAGAAAGAAAACTGTAGAGTACATGTAAAATTAATCTTCATGTTACTATTATTATTCAACTCAAATAATCAAATAAATTACCCAACTCATTTACAGACTTAAGTATGCAGCTTCTAATAAAGGAGTTCGGGTTCTTAGATTTCAGTCCTTAGCAACAAGTATTAACCATACTGCATTGTGCATCCCCCTTCCCATTGCAACCCTGCATTTAATGCCTTTCTCACACCCCCCTTATGCCTCCTCTGAAAACTATCAAAACCGCATAAAAGAGGCTGCTGCCCCTGTAATTCCTGGGCATTGTTCTAATGCAATCATGCAATGATGAACTTAAGTATAAGTTCTCATATACTTATGATTTGCCAAACAACATGTTCAAGGTAGCAAGAAGATAGATAAACTTTCTTACACCAATGCTTGTAACAACTCTCTCTCAGAAATATCAAAGAGACTAGTAGAAGACATCTTTCCAAATGTCACAGAAATATGTCAGGTAGCTGATACCCTGTCATCTACCATTAAACATCATCAAAATATAGCAGAGTTGTGGTGTCCCACAAAACACATCATTACTTGCAAAAATGTTGACCCATGCTCTTATCTTTCACGTTATTCAAACTTCCATTTATTGAAAAATGAGACTACACATTGTATGCTCAGTTACCCATAACACAAAATGAAATTTGTTCCTAGGTCCTGTTGAGCAATCCTTGCCATCTCGATTTCTAAGGTTAGAGCAACACGGGTTCATGACACATTCTCAGTTTATGAGCTGATAGTTTGTGTCCTTTCATTTAAGTTTTCATTTGAAGACCTGATGTACCTTGTAAAGCATCTCTTGATAAGAGGGCACCAACTCACAGGGATGTCAATTGGTGAGGTAACAGGAGTACCATCGGAACAGGACTTCAACTGAAACTTGTACGTCATTTTACAGGCATCAAATGACAGGAATGTCACATATGGAAAGTGCCAACTAATGAGGCATCATCCTTAAGGCATCACCAGATGGAGGCATCACCTCACAGAGGCATTACCTGACAGAGGCATCATCTCATGGGTATCAGCTGAAAGCTGTAACAATAGTCATCAACTGATAGTTGATTAAATTAAAATGATGGTTTCTTTTTCCAGCAGTTATTCCTTTTTATGCTCTGAAATAAAAATGTGTAAAAATAGCTAAATGAGATAACAAAATTGACTAGCAATGAACAAACCCCTCCATTTTTGTTAAATGAGGAAACTACATCTTGGGGTCTGCTATTACTAAATACATTCTAACAAACACCTTTAGTGTAAGTGGTGGCCATTGGGGCTTACCCACTAGACTGAAGATTCACTAGATCAAAGGTTTGCTGGACCAAAGATTCCCTTGAATGAGAATGTACTTCAGGTCAGAAGAAGGGGTAGGATTTGGATTAGATATAGAGTAAAGTTAAGGATTAGACTTAGGATTATCCTCAGGTAGGATTAGGGTTTTGGCAAGGATCATGGCTAGGGTTAGGATTAACTTATAGTTAGGATCTTTGGTCTAGTGAGCCTTTCATCTAGTGAACCCTGCCCACGCCTATCATCATGATGCATCTATTGAACAAAATATTTCATTTTTGTGGTAATTACTCAAAATAATGAAGGCTAATATTGTATTAACATTAGTGTAGGAGATTTTTTGAAATCAGGGGGAGGGCAGAAGTGAATGCTAGTAATTAATGTCCTAGGGGAGGGGTCTCAGAGGAGGGGTTCCCCTTCCCCTTTGGAAATTTTTTGACAATTTAAAGTGCCCTAGATGCAAAATGGTGCAATGTTTGACAAACAAAAGTAATTTCATCCTTTTCAGTGCCATATTTTGGCAGCATGTCATTCAAAGTGGAGGGTGGGGGGGGGGAGAAATGAGGTTTCTGCTCCCACCAATAAGAGTGGAGGGCAGTCTCCCCTGCCCCCCTTTTTTCCTATGCCTATGATTAATGCAAACATATAATTTCTACATTCCAAGCACACTTAGGGTAAAATATGACATACCTCAAAGAGTCAGTTGAACAAGATTGTATGATTTCATTTTATGCCCTTGTGCCCTTTTACTACGTATTCCTTCAGGTTACGCTTCGCTCCTCTGTGGAGTGAAAAAAAAAAATACAGCATTTAAAAATCCCTGGAAAAATTTAAAAAGCAAATCTAAAAGGACCTCAAGATTTTTAAGAACTATTCACATACCTTTTCAACTACTTGCTTTCAACCATTAATTCCCTCTTCTAATGTTATTCATTTAAGTCCAAAATAAAGTCTAACAATTTTGCACCCTGCACTTAGCAAAAATTCTTCACTCTTGATAATGTTAGTGACCATTATTCAAACAATCAAACAAAGTAAACAACATATCATGGTACCATTTAAATCCACACATTTTCCATTTACAATACAATCAGCAACAAAAGCTCTTTTCAACCAAAATAGTACATCTGAGCCTGTATAATTGCAAATAGTGTTTGCTGTCCTGTGGTTTTACTCACACAACTTACATGGAACAAAGGTTGCAATCCCACACCCTGGAACAGATAGCTTTTACAGCCATTAGCTGTAAAAACTATCCTCTTACCTACCTGCTCTGGTTAATAAATGAACAGATTATTTGCTCTTATAACCTCACTCAAAACAGATAAAACATTCAGTATAAGGTCAAGACTTGGAGGAAACTATGATAAAGGAGTGCTGATGGAATTTACCATAAATACAGGCATCAAATCTAGGGGTGATGTCATAATGATTAAACGAAGTCTGTAGCTGCAATGGCTGGTTCATGGAGGTTTTTTTTTTATAAATCACATAAAGCAGCATAAAACAGGGAGTAACAGAGTTGACGCATATACTATGAATCACCAACTATTGTACAGTTTATGTAAAACATTCCCACTCTTATGATTAAAACATTTCCACAATGATATCAATTGTACATATATACATGATGAAAATAGTCCACATTTTAAGTTTCTTTTTGCTCCATATTTTGAGACACCTTGAATGTCACATGATCAAGGGGAAGAGGGAGGAGGGGAAGGAGGAAGGGTGAGGGAAGGGAGAAGGGGTGACTTATAATTGCTTTCAAAACTGTGGATGTGATTAACACACAAATAGGTCCTTCTTGCAACCAGAGTGGATCAAACTATTCTGTAATAGCTCCATGGTCAGGGTAAAAAATGTTACCAGGATTTGACAATCTAAAGGCCAGCAGGAAATGCCTAGTGCAACTATTTAGAAGCACAAAATGCTGTACAATGGGAGGTGGTACCAGATGGGGAAGAAAACTTGCCAAAGCCACAACCAGGAAAATGGCTCCTTTGTTGGAGATTTTTTCAACTTCTTTACAGAGTTTAAGAGGGTATGATTAAGTATATGCAATCATCAACAACGATTAATCATCCCTAAAGTTTTTCCTGTCTTTCCTTACAAGAAGGGCAGATTCTTCAACACAAACCCAGACTTTTTAAGCCTTTTTTGCAGTCTCTTCCATAGGTCTATTACATAAAGCTGAACAGAACAAGCCTGTCCTCTTAACAAGAAATATGTAGGTAGCAATGCCTACACATTTTCCAAGGTAATTTGATCCCTAACTGCATAGTTGTTCACTTGTAATTTGTAGGGTAGTACGGTAAACACCTTGATATGGGAGGTTTACCCATCTCATCAGGCAAATGGGGTGGATGCCATACAATTTATTTTATTTTCCACAGGTGGTCAGCCACCTGACTATTCATCTAGTTTTGCTCTCAGTTAATATTGATACCTAAAATCTTTTATGCTCTTTGCAAGCAATGAAATTTCACATGCAATGAAACCGTACCAAAATCAGTACATTGAATATACACCATATTTTGCAATATATGTTCTATCATGAAATGCTGTTGCATAAAGTGCCTTTTTCACAATACCCATGTCATCACACAACCCCCCCCCTTGTGTTTCCCCTGTCCAGGCCTCTGCCTGTAGCAGGGTCCTGATGTAAACCAGGTTGGCCCCCTGTAATGGAAAATCCTGGCACCACAGATGCTACCTGTAAGTAAGCTTATCTCAATGCATATTCCTTATCAAAATTGCACTCCTATTCTTACTTGTTTTAAGCTAGAGACACAGTTGTAACAAACTTGGATCGAAAAAACAGAAATCTGGCAATCTCCTAGCTGGGAAGGTTTAGTATTTGGAGCCAAAGATTGGCAATTAGGGGGAAACTTGGCATTTCTGTATACACATGAATAGGCTTTCAAAGTAACAGGTGATAAGACCAATACCCGTTACAACTGATGTTGATTCAAAATGACTAATACACAGAAAGGAAATTGTAAAATCAAAATAATCAATCAAATCAAAATAATCATAGCACAAATCACAACAATCATTGAGAATCTGGTACATTTGGGGAACAACTGGAATGAAGAATATTAGCCAGAATGCAAAAATCTAATGGGTTCAATGAATACATTTCAATGGACTTAAGCTTTCACCTGAGCAGCAGTAGCTATCATACAACATACATGTCTTAGACTTACGTGAAATATCCATCCACCATTATGAGAAATAATCCTACCTTGGTATCATTGTCTTTACCAATTTTCAAAAATTGACCTTTGTTGACCTAAAATGACCTTTGAACTCCACAAAACATGATGGGGTTCTTGCGTTCTATATAATGTATCATGCTAAGTATGAAGAGTATCCATACTTTCTACCTGGAGATATTGTGTTACACAAGATTAGGCCTACAGTTTTATTTAAATATTTCACACATGGCATGGCTTTAATTTGCATTGTAATGACAAATTTTTACACCAAATCCAGGGGTCTAATTTTAGCATACTCTGTGTGATGAGAATGTGCAGTGTACCCTACAGCTGAAGGTCTAGTTTAGGCTAGTGAAGATCTTGTCAGGCTTCCATAGGTGTCAAATGCATCTGTATACAGTGGGCCCACACCTATGATTGCTATCTTCCTTAGCCTTACTAGGGGTACAATAAATGATTGATTATAATAATTTCTGTAACACAATAAAGTAGGTGTAGATATTTCCTTCAGGTCTATATGAAAAGTGTTCAGGTTTTCACAAGAAAACTAATCAATTTAACTTATTGAAATTTTTGGATACATCAAAATAGCTAGTTGGCCTACTATTTTCAGCTTTACTTTTTCACTGACAAAAAATGAGATGAGCCAGTGGCTGACCAGAATCTTGTTAATAGGCTACTATTATCTAATCATGGATGACCTTATAATGTTTTTCACAGACAATCTGGAAACGAAATGTGTTGACTGTTGCATGGGGCTCATGATACAGTCAGTATAGTATATTTTTTCAGAAAATTGGGTGAAAAGTCATTGATAATGTACTTGAAACATTTCTCTATCATTTCTAGGGTCTAAGCATGTTTAATGCCAGGTAACTAACTTCTTCAGGTCAGTGGCTCTCATTTGCTCGCCAAGTTTGCATGGCTAGATGAGCCCCGTCAGTGCTCACGATGCACACCCACAGTTCATGTTTGAATACCCTTAGTCTTTTTTAAGCCAACTGCAATTGGCACAAACTTTTATGCAAGTACAAGAAAGTATTTGGGAAACACAGGTAATACTCGAATTTCAATTACTTGAGGTTAAATTACATCTGCTGTCTTTTTTTTAAAATAATGTGAAAGCCTACACATGATAATGTGAAAAACAGTGGGACACTTGCTACCTGGACAGTAACTATTTTTTCTAGCCATGGTTACAGACCTAGGCTTGACTGATGAAAATAAAGTCATAAAGTGATATCTCACATGTAAACATCATCTGGCAGCTATGAAGTACAAAACTTGATTGGGGATAGTTGAGATTTTTGCCCCTGAGGGTACATTACTGTTAAGAGAGGGATACAAAAATACTCTTCATTCTCCTTCATTGATTTTATGTAAATGTGGGAGGCCATGGCTAAACTTAAATGAGAGAAAAAGTATTAAACTGATGACAGCCAGTTCCTTTATGCTTACCACTTATCAAGACCCCTCCAAACACCAAAGGTGTCACAAAACATACAATTTGTCTTATCCTACCTTTGCTTCACTTTTGCCTCAATGAGATTTCTCTTCTGTAGGTTTTTGTACCTATCAAAGATGACTGACCCTTCAGGCTAGAAAAAAAAATAATATACAACCTGACTTGAAGCATTTTACATCGTTACAAATACAGAGTGCTAATATGAAAGAGTTTTAAGAGGCCAGGTGATAATTTAGGCAAAATACTCTTTACCTATCCTGAAAATCAAAGCTTATTGTTGTCTGAGATAACCAGTGTAAAAGAGGAATGTAATGAAAATGTAGTCATGCCCAGAAAATGACTGTTGCCAGATGCAATTATAGTCTATGAAAATTAAATTCAATCAGAAATTTTGAATGTCTTCTGTTCAGTTTGAGCTATTAGCAACAGAGTGTCATACATGCTTATTATATGATAAGGAATATTGAAACACAAAATTTCTCAGGGTGCCCTTTAAACATATATTCCCTAACTCTACATTTATTTTACTATTCCTCAGCAGTTTTCAAAACGCACAAATAAAGCTGATGATACTTAGGATCAAATAATTCTAGTTTTTCCTGTGTTTAAAGAACAACAACATTATGAAATTTTTGCTTTGTACTCTTCTCTTACCAATAATACAAGAGACTTAAAGTATAGGCTTGAGAATCCTAACACACACTTTGCAGAGCACTAGTGCAGGGACTTTGACCACAGCTAGTAAAGTACAATAAATATAACCCAAAAGTAAGATTACATAATTACCTGAAGTTGCCTTAATGATCCAACAAGCTCAGTGCTCAGCTTAAAAGCCATGGGTGCATCTTCAAACCTGTGTAATAAAATGTACATACCACATGGTAAAACATACTTTAACTCAAAAAAAGTTGCATTATTCTTAACTGCACTTCTTTCATGCTCCCCATGGTTTTTTGTAATTCTGTGATCCCACAGCTTAGTACTGAAAAAATAATACAGCTTATCAATCTTTACAATGAGAGCTTTAAAATTGTTCTTTTGTTTTGCTTCAGGAGGTGTGTGGGAATGAGGGCAGATGAAGGAAAGTGGCATATTAGGATGGGAAGAGTTTGAAGTGCAATCTGCAAAAGAAAAATCCATTTGTAGTGGAAGAAAAAGGAGTCCTATATGAATATATTTTTGACACATCTGTATCAATATTTTTCTCTTAAACTTCAAACTTCAGCTTACTTTTGAAACTCCAATGGATACAAATAGCTGTAGAGTAATGGAGTCAAAGTGTTAAGAAATGACCGATGTATGGAAGGGTAGAAAATTTTAGCAAAAATGTTGTATATTGCTGAATTTGTTTTTTTTATTTTTTTTGGACTTGATAGGCTACTTTTGTCCATAAATCCAAGATCCTATAGCTGTATGTCTTGTAACCCATCACAGAACACTTGACTCCACCAGGAACATTGTGCAGTAATCATTCAGATTCAGATACAAAAGTTCCTGTCTTCAAATGGCATATGTACACCTTTAACAATAAAGATCACACGCTCAGCTTTTCTACAAAAGTAAATTAAATTAATTTCTAGGAAGAAGGAACTTACTTCAAGTTACAAATTTTCACCAGTAAATATTAAACAAGGTCAAATCTAGTAACTCACTTGGTAATATACAGAAATACCTAATTCATGAATAAAAATGGTTACCCTTCAGACAAAAACAATATGCACTAAAACTTTGTATATGTATATATTCCCCAATCCCTCTTTATCTTGTTGACAACTTACTGAGAGTTGCATCAAAAAAACCAATGTTTGTGCTCTTTTTGTCTTTAGATTCATGTTCTTCAACAACAGTCTTTTCCTGGCTTATCCATAAAGTCCTTGAGGCCAGTATTAGATCGTGTTTATACAAACCAAAGCTGAAGCAATGTATAAACTTTAATAATTATGCTGAATGGGTAATAACCGTAGTTTGACTGTATTTTTCAAAAGGAATTTTTCATCCATTCACCTGTTCCTTCCAAACTGTTTGGTTCCTGCTGCATGTTTTTCTTTTTTCTCATCAAGCTTTTCCCTCTTCTTTGCTGTGACTTCTTCTCTTTTTTTAATTTCATTTCTCAGCTTTTTCAATCTGTACACATCATTCATGCGAATTCTTTCATCTTTGGCTGACCTTCTTTGTCGCTCCTGTAATCAATGAGCAAAATGTCTTGTAACCACATCTCTTACATAATACCTGCCAGTCACCCAGTTCACACTTCAAAAAGGAGCATCCCTAATTTTTAGCTATGTGTACAATAAAACTACAAGCTACAATGAAATCAATGCAAATGGCACTGTAATACCCATTTCTGTTATCAGGGCATAGCCATTTGCTTCTTTCAACAGGAGGTTGCCATTCGCAACATGTCCAAGAGTCAAAAATTGGTATTTCCTTATGTTGTTTTGTATCATTTATGTCCATTAACATCTAGCTATCTTAGATTCAATAGTTATATCATTTTTGTAATCATTATTCTACAAGTAATGAAGTGGTAACTTAGGCACCTCAGATAGTAAGAGAACAAAATAAATGCAAGAGATCTATCACAATTATTTGCTATAATATGGCCAGCTCTGGGAGGTAATTTTTCAAATAATCCTCATTTTTACAATTTAAATGGGACTACAGTAATTTTCATTTCTGTTAGTGGGAAATTCAATCAAGAAACAAAGGTATACACTGTAAGTCTGCGGTTGCAAAAAAGATATCATAAAGCCACCACACTATTGTTACAGAATTCATTTTAATGGTAGTATAGTTGTAATCTATTGACCAATAACGTTCACATCCAAAATTACAAGAAATTTAAACTGCTTTCACAATGACATCAAAGTCTAAAATTATGGTAGATGCTTGATTACACAAAAGTACTTAAGGTGTATTTAATCTAACTTCTTAACTGCAAGAATATCACGAGGTTCACATCTGGTAAGTTGTTTCTAACAATGCTGCAAAGCTCACAATAGTATGTTCAATGACAAAACTGTTGAGAATTCTATTTTATGGCTTCTGGGCCCTGTTTCATAAAGAGTTAAGATTAATCTTAAGTTTGATCTGCCATGCAATCGTCCTATGGAAATCAAACTTAAGATCGAACTTAACCCTTTATGAAACAGGGCCCAGGACTAGTTATAAGGTACTTACCGCTGCTCGAATAAGTGCCTGTATTCTTCTTTGTTTCCTTGTTTTTCTCATCTCTGCAGTAGCAGGTGGATTTGGTAGAGGAGCATCTTCTTCAGTGTTGAGTTCACTTTTCTCCGTTTCTTCTTCTTTCTTTTCTTCCTTTTTTTCTTCTTCAAAAAGACCAACTGACATTTCTTTTAAATAATTTTCCTACATGCAATGAGTGGAAATGAAGATGTTTAACATTTTCTGTGGGTACAGTTCTTCGTTTAGTTCCCATGGTCAAGCCCTGGTCATACTTCATGTACAGAGCACTAATAATGACTACTTTAATATGATTTGAAGGGATCTGTACACGAGGTGAAAACAGTGCTGTGTTCAAGCCTGACTCAAGAAATACCAAGGACTCAAGTCCTAATAACCATGGTTACCAGATAACTTTTTTAAACATTTTTAAAAGTGAATCCAATTTGTGAGCATGTTACCTCAGATTTAATCAAGGATTATTTCAATTGCCAAGTAACATCTCACAGATCTTGTTGAAAGAGCTGAAATTTTTGTAGGAGAAGAAGTTTTACGCTAAGTCAGTGTGCATGGGATGGATTGCATTTAATACCAGTCCTATAACATGTTACACTTAACAGTCCTAATTTGGCACTCATGGTATAGCATCAAAAAGGCAATTGATTGGTTGTTTGATTGGTTGCAAATCTGCAGTGAAGAGATGAGGCTGTACTCATTATTTAACTCTTTTTTATTCAACTCTTTAGATATTAAAATTCTAGGATGTAGTCTTGGCAATTCCTCTCTAAACTACCAACTGTTTAAAATATACTTCGAATGCATTTAATTACACCATAACACTTGAAGGGACAATGCAAGTAGTATACCCCATCATCCTAATTCAGGAATGGCTTCTTTCAATCATGGTCAATATTTTTATTACTTATTTGTTAAATTTATGCAGAATAACTCCTTGGTTGACCTTCAGTATTCAATGTACCTACATACAAACATAATACAAAATACTTGAGAAAGAAACAAGCTGCAATAAGTAAAATTTAGCAGACTTTTGAAAACAATTTAGGGTGACTGCTTTCTCCCTGTAAGTCATGCCCTTGGTTCCAGTATGATATAATGTATTATGGTGTGGAAATGAGAAATTTTCTGACCCTTGACACCAGCACACATTTCTTTTCTCAATATCTTCTGTTTACCACATTTCAACTTAAACTAGACCACCTCTAATTAGGACATCAGTCACAAGAGAAATAACACATTGAAACTAATTGCTGTGACTGGTGACAGTCTTCTAACACATGACATCACAAAAGCACAAGACCTGTACAGATATCAAAGCCAAAAGTTATTGTCCTAACATTATCAAAGAAACACAATGTACCTCTAGTTTACCAGCTGGCCATTTTGTGACACCTTTGCTCCATTGTTCTAAATGCTTCTCTTTCTTCAGATGAACTAACTCATCCTTATAAACCTTTTGCAAAAGTTCCTGTGGCAAGGAAAAAATAAAAGCATCCTTCAAATTAACGTTTATCCAACTTTTGCTCATATGTCTCATGCTTTAATACAATATCAGATACAAAATAGCCTAAATCAGAGCTTTTATATAATATCAGATACAAAATAGCCTAAATTGGGGCAAACACCCTTACCTACTGAACATTAACCACTTTATATATTCCACTTGGCACTTAATATAACCAAATGATGGAACAGACCTTCAGAAAAACATTTCGACATAACTCTTTTCTGTCTAGTTTAAAAAGATACTGTAGTCCACATAGCTGTAAGTAAGACCTTGGATTTGAAGAATGTCTTTTAGAAAAATTGACTTTCACCTACGGACAGAAATCATTTACTTGCTTGTACTTTGGTAGAGTGTCATAATAACTCTTCCAACTCTTTATCACATTGACCACATCAGATGACTCTTATGGTTGATGGGTTTTTTGAACTAATGTTACATTAGCTTACTCAGGACATGTAGGAAGATATTCCATGATATTGGAGGTTGAGGAGAACCTCTCTGAAACTTTTTCAGACTGGCAAATAATCTTGACATTTTCTTGCCCTAGCATTGACATTTCTTTTTAGTCTAGTGAGGGCTGCTTCCTCCAACCCCACCATGCTGCCCAATATACCTATCCCCTGTGGTAGTTAACTTTTGGCTCGATACCAAACATGGTACTGGGAAATGTCACTTGCAATAAACTTGTTATGGTTAAAATGCTCTTTTTCATAGACTGCTGACTGTTTTATCCACTTTCTATGGTGAGTCTGTTTCTGTTTTCAGGTATGCATATGTATTACATAGCTCCTTTGGGGAGCAGAACTCCTTCAGGAGTAACTTTTGGTTTTGCCCTGTAACTCTTTGCCAGAGAGTCAAGGGAACTTTGGAAAAAAGTATTACAGCAAGGGTGAATCTCTTACACACCAGCTGACTGGACACACAACCAGCCAATAGACCAACCCACTAACCAAACTGACAGACAGACAGACAGACAGACAGACAGACAGACAGACACAAACTCAAAGTACCTGATGATCTTCAAAAGAAGGAT
>WURT03590388.1:0-12838 GCA_009936505.3 Holothuria glaberrima
ACCTCGATTTTTGTAAGCAAAATGAAGAAGAGATAAATGAGATTTAAAAGTCCCGACAAACTGGTGCAGTGGTGCTCTTTAAAATAACTAATGTTACATGTAGTTTATTTTCCTAACATAAAATTATGAATGATTGACGGACATGCACTGCACTGAGACCAGTGGCGTAGCCAGCGGGGGGGGGGGGCTCCCAGTTGAAACTCTCGCCCACGCACTTGCCCCCCCCCCCAATGAAATTAAAGACCGAGAAAAAATATTTTAATATACGCCAAATATGTGTGCCTACAGGCCACATGATGATGTCTATTGCGGTTTTGTCAGTCCTAGAAATATACTGTACGACTAGAATCCGATTATGAGCAAGTTCACACGATTCTTATCTGCCGAGTTCGTCCAACTCCAGTATATTTAGCCCAAGAATGAAAACACCAAACTGAGGGTCCAAGCTCCGTCTCCCTCGAGTCGAATTTATCAACTTCCATTTATATCCACCCTGACACACCGACGCTTTGACTCTGTGTGTGAAAGTCATTGACTGTTTTCGGTCTACTTTTGGGCTAAAAAATCCAAGAAGCTCCAAGAAGAGGGGAGAATTTCAAAGTGGGGACTGAACATATTCTTGCTTAGAACACTCGGGAAGAGCCATTTCCGGCCATCTGGAGGTTAGTAAAGCCGAAAATTTGTGGTACGCTCCACGCCAACCGATGGTGTCGCTCCACTTAGAAACATATATTAACATTTTTTATAGATTGAACTTTTTTTTGCATTAGATCCATATTTCAAGGCTGGGTACATGCAGCTTAAAACACTCGGGAATTGCCGTTTCCGGCCATCTGTGGGGTTTGTAAAGCCAAAAATTTTTTTGTACGCTCCGCGCCAACCGATGGTGGCGCTCCGCTTAGACAGTCCTATAGTATCAGCTATAGTATCAGCTAAGTCTGCCCCACCAGTCATACCCTCCGCCCCCTCTGCCCCCCACATTAAAAAAGTCTGGCTACGCCACTGATTGAGACAAAAAAGTTAGTGTAAAGGAGGACACTGCAAAAAATGAAAAAAAAAAAGAAAGAAAAAAATCTAGGATCATTTCTGGTATTTTACAATTACTTCATAGTACTTGCAAAAATTGAGTGACAACTAAATGGGAAGGAAAGGGGGCAGGGATTCATTGAAACAGCCAAGTTATTCAGTCCCTGTCCTCGCCTTCTCGCTAACTGAAAGCCTGGGCACTGTCGAAAACATGTTTTGTTGGCAAAACTTGCTTCAGCATTCTGTTAAAATAATACAAATTGTAACCGAGACGAAAAAAACGAAATGGACGAGGCCATTATAAGCAGGAACTATATGCCAGGAAATATCAGGTAAGCTGAACTCAAGCAGTGTCACTGCTCTTTTTTAACCCCCGCAATGATACTGTTGTATTGTTGTGAGAGTAGTTTGTCTGTAACAAAGAAACGAAATTTTGCTTTTTGTTGCTATATCGCACTATTTATCAAAAGCTTACGGGAATACATTTTACAAGGGGACAGAAGGTGTTTGCCTTTAAAATTTTCCAAGTTAACAAATAATATTTCTCTGCCCTGAAGTGGACTTTTTCAGGGTACTCTAAAAAAAATGCCTATTCAAAGAGGGGCACTGAATAGGCAATCTCTTCAAATTTTGATTAGATTCGGATCAAAACTGAAACAGTTCTAATCATTTCTGAAACAAATCTATTCAAATATTTGAATAGTTTCCCTATTCGTTGCCCCTCTGATAACATGGCTATTCAATTTGAATAGGCATTTTTTAGAATGGGGCTGCTACTTTGGATAAACCGCCCCAAGTGCCTATGCTGATTTCTATTTTACAACGGCACGAAACCTTTGATTCATATGGAAACCAGGACTCAGGGATGAGGACCACGATTTACTAGACAGGGGGAGACGAATTGCCGTAAGCAAGGAAAACAGTACGTAAGCAGTACTGGTGTTCCGTAAGGGTGTTGTGATGTGCGGCCAGGAAAAACACGAAAGACAAGAGAATTTGCGGTAGTGGAGAACGTCTATTTCACTCCATTCGAGGAATCGGTGAACTACAAAAAAAGGAAACAAATAAAGGGCAATAAAATAACAAGATCCACTAATTGACTTTACAAAGCTACGTAAGCATATTCTCTGAACAATATTTTATCATTACAAATTAGGTTATACTTGAACAAACATATCTTAATTATTGATAGCCCCCCCCCCCAAAAAAAAAACATTAGACAAATCGTATACACTTACAAATTGTTTTGATCTCCACTGGTCGACAAGTTGACCAACACATCTAGCACACATATACCACGAAACACACGTTCAGGGATAACAGCGGCTTACAGGATTATTCAGAGAGAGTACACAGGAACTGACTGGTTCAAACAGCTCTGTATCCAAGAATGGCTCTCTTGAACACTACCTAAACAAAGCTCAACAAGGGGAATACACCCCGAGCTATACACACAAGCAAACCTAAAAGCAAAGCCCCTTTGGCTGGCTAGGATCAAACTGACCATGAATGAAATCAATAGAATGGAACAATTGATAGTCTAGCTTAGAACTTCATCCACAGAAACTCATTCACTCATGACCAAAGGAATCTTGCAGGCCTAGACATAAAGACATTCCTTAAAGCAAACAGTTCCAGTCAAGCAGAGACAACCCTTTATCTCCACAGAAATAACACTTCCCCTCCCTAAGGCATACTTTCACCTTCTAATAAAATAATTTTTGTAATAGGACGGACAAGTTCTGCGGAACGCGTTTTTACACACACAGAACGCACAAAACCATCTCTCCCTTTATTCACGAGTTTCACAAGGCCAAGAGGCCAAATATTTCTAGGAGTTTTCTCATCTGCTATAAGTAAAAGATCTCCAACATTGAGATTTCTTTGCTTATCAACCCATTTTACTCTTTTCTGCAACTGTGGAAGATACATCATTACACACTTCCTCCAAAATACGTCAACTAAATGTTGTACATGCTTCCAGCGACGCTTATATTTATCCCCTTTATCAAATTTTCCCGGAAAAACAGGACCTTCACGCAACAACAAAAGCTGATTAGGTGTCAGAGGAGAAGGGTCTTCGGGATCATCGCTCAGTTTAGTCAATGGTCTAACATTGATAATAGACTCTGCCTCAGCAAACACTGTTTCTAAAATTTCATCAGTGAGTCTAACGTCACCAGACAACAACCCTTTCATTACTCGTTTCGTACACCCGATCATTCTCTCCCAAGCTCCCCCCATATGAGCAGCTGACGGAGGAATGAAATGCCATTCAAAATTCTGCTGAACTGCATATCGTGCCAACTCTTCCATACTCAGTTTCCTAAATTCCCTCTTCAATTCTGCTTCAGCACCCACAAAGTTAGTGCCATGATCAGAAAATATCTTCTCCGGACAACCTCGTCTGGACATAAATCTACGTAAACCAGTAATAAAAGCTTCAGTATCCAAAGAATTGAGTTTTTCAATATGTAACGCCCTAGTTTCTAAGCATGTAAACATACATCCACAACGTTTTGCTTCAGCACCCACAAAGTTAGTGCCATGATCAGAAAATATCCCCTCCGGACAACCTCGTCTGGACATAAATCTACGTAAACCAGTAATAAAAGCTTCAGTATCCAAAAAATTGAGTTTTTCAATATGTAACGCCCTAGTTTCTAAGCATGTAAACATACATTCATAACGTTTTACTTCAGACCTATTAAATTTTACGTGAAATGGACCAAACACATCAATTCCAACATACGTAAATGGAGGTTTGTTTGGCTCAATTCTTTCCAGGGGTAAATTCCCCATAAACTGAGTACATGGCTTTCTATATAATCTCCTACAGGTGACACAGTTGTGAATTCATCGTTTCCAAAATAATAGGGACAGGGTCATCCCAACCAAGTTTCAAGCGAGTGGCTTCTTGAAACAATAATTTCCCCAAAACCACAAGAGGGCCCGCCAACCCTAGAGGATCAAACACCGAGGAAACCATGCTCATCATGTTTCTTCTGGTGACTAACTGATGACTAACTGATTTTGGATATTTGGGGCTTTCATAGAAGAAAATTGAAAAACACAAAAAATAGGTTTTGTGTGACCCTTCCTTAAGAGCAAAAAAAAAAAAAAAAAAAAAAAAAAATCGTCGGTGTGGCTGTTCGTCGTCGGGGATTACATAAACTTGATCTCGCCCGATAGAGCTCCCCAACGAAATTGGAAAATTTTCCCGATAAAGGTGGGGGAGCCTTTCCCGGAGGGGAAGAGGCCGCTTCCCTCACCTGGTACTACCATTACCAGGACTTCTCCCCTATAGGGTTATTCACTTTCTGTAGCTTTCTAGTTTATCCTTGTCAAAAATTTCGTATCTCTCCAAACTTGGATACAGCGACACAATGTATTGATTCCCTGGTGAACAAGTATATGTTTAGGTAGATCCCATCTATCATAAAGACATTCTAACCTTTCGGGTTACAGATCTTTCAGAAGTTGGTTTACAAAAACAGGTTTAAAGAAAAGCTCTCATATTCACTACTTTGTTTTCATAAATAAAGATTCATTGCAAAACACAACTGCTTCTCACCCTTTGAGCATAGATCATATTTAATATCCGTTCTTTTCAGTCAGTTTTAAAGGTCATGGAGGGCAGAACCATAGTGGGCTGAAGCTGCCGTGTTTGAATAATCCAAAGCTATCACAGGATTCATCCTCGTATTCATTCCCCATCCTACAATTCATCCTCGGATTCATTCCCGGATTCATCTTGAATTCATCTTCGTATTCAAGCTTCGTATTCAGTTTTCGTACTCAACGTTGGATTCATCCTCGCATTCTAGTTTCGTACTCATCCGAGGATGAATCCGAAAATGAATACAAGGATAAATCCGAGGATGATTAAGAGGAAGAATCCTATGATAGCTTCAGATTGGTCTAGTTTGACGTCCCTTCATGGGTGTAACTTCTTTGAAGTTGTTTCAGCTTTCGCACTTCGACTTCAGGTTTTCACGCTAGACGCAAATTACGGTACCTAACGGAGATCAAGGTCTGTGCAAGCTTCTCAACCAGACCTCCATACCACTATCTGAAAACACAATTATGGCGATATTACGCAAATTGAAGAAAGATTTGGGAATAAACTAATTTCGCGCAGGTTACCGTGATCATTACATAGTACTGCCTAAATAAAGTGTTGAGAGCCAACAAGGCAATGGGCTTATTAAGCAGTAAAGAAACGTAATAAGTAGCACTTTGACGTTGGCAAAATAAGATGATTGTCACGAGTACACTTGACACAAGTTTAAAAGTGCTTGGCTCAACTTCTACAGTGCAGCTGTAGAAATACTTCATGAATATTCATATGCTTTTTGTCTGTAACTCAAACTTCGCTGCAGACGTGAGCCAAGCACTTATGGACTTGTATCAAGCATACTCGTGACAATGATCATTATTTTCCATTTTGCATGTCTTCTAAAATGAGTGATTTCGCCCCTTCACACGTATCACTTCCGATGAGAGCAGTTTAGCGATTTGTAACATATTAAAGTCAACAAGCGCAACAGGCAATTAAAGGTTCTGAGGGTAAACTCATGGTGTCCAGACACTTACCAAGGAACGAAACATGTGTAAGGTGTGTTACCTCCTCCAGTCGTGTTATCCCCCCCCCCCACCCTTAGGATTATAGCCCACCCTCTTCCTCACGATATAATATCGTGTTCCTTTTCCTTCTCGTCGTATACGAAGTGGGTCCATACGTCAGTGACTTTAAAGGGATTTGCCAGAGTCAAAATTCAATGAGTTCAAAAAATGCAGAAAATTTTCTTCTCTTAGGAGGTGAAGACCGCATCTCAATAGCTTGTAGCGTTTGGAAGCTACTGATTTTCAAAAAATGCAATTTTTCTCAAGATGAAGTGCATTATGGGAAATCTGTGATGTCATTGCGGCACATTAATCTGACATAGAATTGAATTACTTTATTGATATTGATGCAGCTGTAGGGAATATTTAGCAACTTTGTTTGTTATGCCCTACATATTATGTAGATTTGTGCTAAATCTACATGCAATCATATTCAAACATTCCAACGGTATCAGTTTATCAAGGACAAACAGGACATTCAATTATAAAGAAAAACAAATATAAAAAAATAATATATTTATTTTTATATATTATATATATAAATATATATATATATAAAATATTCGGTGACCTTGATGAGAACTGGAGGTACTTTTTGACAAAAATAAGTACTCCTTAATATAAGATATCTCGAGTTAGGAAAAGCGAATTGCTACGGGGTTTGGAGGGCATGAACTGGATGTTTTTCTCTTTTACATACGATCCTTGTGAAACGCCACTGGAAAGTGCCTTTAACCCCCTCACTACCCAATATTCGAAACCCGCCGATATATGGAAGAGGCCAGTCCAACAGACACTTCCCTGACACATGCCCAGTCCTTCCTTTTCAGTATTCACAACCTTCAAAATAATGTAGCTTTACCTCACCCTGTTTGACGTCACTTCAACTATCGCACTGTAGTAGGATAATACTTTTTCAGTAAATATTGTCGTTTGTGCGTTCAACCTTGCATGAAAGAATAAGTGTATGTATACTTTATAAACACGTGCACCGCTACTCCTTTAAATATGTATTTCAATAGTCAATGCTCAACAAATAACGATTGACCCCACGGGATACTTTCCAAGCGAACTGAAGTTGATCCTGTATCAGGCACACTGCAATTGTGACTGTACATAAGCATAAGTTGTTGATCACTCGGTACATTGTGTAGTAAATTTGAAGAAGAAAATAATTGTACATATGCTTGTATGTGTGACGGAGTCTTGATTTTTGATATCGAACGAAACTTCATATAACAACTGAACATGGCTGAAAAGCGTGGATATTTCGATTACTGTCTTGTAATATTGATAATCTTAACAGGATCTCTGACGTCATGCCTTTGCGACCACTGTAAGTATTCCGCTTCACTGAAATGCACAATTCAGTTTATGCGTTCTTACATTATTATGCCCAAAATTTTTAAGTTTAAAAAGAAATTTGTTAGCACTACAGGAAAAGCTATTTAAAAGAACGAAATTAAGGCAAGTTTTCTTCTTCTTTTATAAGAAATATCGAATTGCCATATCACCAGAGAGGGACTTAGACCCGAGGTGTGTAGCCTGCATTGGTTGTTCTAATGAACAATTCTTTCTGTAACAACTAATATTAACAAAAGCAAACAACTGCACTAAGTCCAAAAGTTGAAGATAGTTAGTTACCGTTCATTTTTCGGGCGTATTGACATACTGTAGAACCAGGGGAGAGTCTGATTGAAAATTATGGTCTTCCGATAAACTGCTTACTAATGGGACCAAAATGGACTGGGCGTTTTGGAGGCAGATTTTTCAGTTGCTGCTGCTGCAGATAAAACCTACCAATGATATTGCCTAAAACTCTTCAAACTTTTCAAAAGATTCTTACAAATTTGTCGTTGCCTGGAGAGTTTCCTATTCGAAATTATAACCTTGTCACTTTCTCTCTAGGATTTTCTCTACCACTGGTTTTATTTTAAAGTCTGTTTAGGTCACACATTCATAAATTATTGCATGGTACCTTGAGAATCGTCATTGATATCAAGAAACCAGATATGCTTTTATTAATTAAACCGTGAGAAAGTTCATAAAGTGCTTTAAAATAGACAAACAAGAGTGTAGGGGAGGGATAGGAATAAGAATAAAAAGCAGTGATAGAGTGTAGGTTTGACATTACCCTGTCTTTTCAGTACATGTGCCATTTTTCAAACCCCAATGCCCATAAAAGATCATAAGCAATCGAACAATTTGTGAGTTTAACGGTTTCATGTACACATCGAATTTTAAACATCACCTATGCGTGCCAAGACCCCCGAATTTGACCAAAAAATCAAGTTGCCTTTTTCTGTCGCTTGGAGCGTTTCTCTGTGGCCTAGGTTTCTTTCTTACCTTCTTCCTTTCGTGCGTTTTTTTTTTTTTTTGCCCTTTGTAGACGTCCAAGAATTTCATCAGCACTCTCTGCAGGTTGTCACTTTAACAGCCTCATCGATCTTCATGAATTGTATGAAAATGTTTACTAGCATGGAAATTTTAAGGGTTAATTCAGAGAAGCAAAATGAATTATTTAGGAAGTCAGCCAATGGACTTTCATTAGGTCCCTCTCTTCTTCATCAGTTTGGACGAGGATTGTAAAAGCTTACTCTTTACCCTGTAGTCTGTTTATCCTGTATCCTTTGCTTTGTCATGCCAAAAGGAGTGGAACAGTAGCAGGGTGGTTTATTCTAGTTGCTGTGCACCAATGTGTTTCACATGTGCGTGGGCTCGAATCCCGCTTGATGTACGTGGAGTTTTCTCCGGGCACTCCGGATTTCCTGCCACTTGGCATATGGCTTGCCTCTAAAATCGGTTACTCAGCCGACGAATTCGGTTGCGCGCCAGACTGAAGCGCCCTCGGATGGATCAGTTAACTAGCCGACTTAGCTAGTCTCACTCTCCTCGGAGACTTCGAATTTCTTAGATGTCCTTCTTCTTATCACAGCTGCCTCGGTACAATCACATCCCTGTCTTCGAACATGTGAATGGCCGCCAGTACCTAGGGTATGTGACTATCACTTTCGAGTGGAATGGTTTTCCTCGATGTCAACATTCTGTGGCAACTGCCCAATCAACGGTACAGACTGTGACAACGATAATTGCATTCCTCTTAACGGTGTACAACGCCCGATTATCACAGTTAATCGACTTTATCCTGGGCCGAGTATTCAGGTGAGAAAATTGTGCATTCACATCAATGTTTCGTTTGAAATATTTTTGCCATGTTTGTATTTATTCCAGCCAACTTTATGCAAAGCAGCCCTCTCTGACGACGAAATTTTTGTGTTTTCGACACCCCACCATTCTTTTATCTGGGTGGGGTATATCAAGTTACCAAACCACAACCTAAAGCAAATGTAACTGACTCTGAAATGTATTTTGTTTGAGCTTTTTTGTGCCTGATCCGTTGTTAGTGTAAGATATTTCAATGAATTACACACTTATATATTAAATTAGGAGAGAAACAGTTGACAAAATACAAAAACTTGTGGTATGCCACATGTGAACAATCCTACTCGCACGGTAGGCTATAATATGAACATGTAAAAGGAAAAATGTGCGGTCATGAGAGGTGACACATGTGGTATCGAAACCAATCTGACATCCAGAACCCCGCTTTTCCCGCCTGCATGACTGTCACACCTGCAAGTTGGGGTCAAAGTTGGGAAAGGTGTGTCAATTTGACACATGTGGCAAAACATTGAAATTGGTAAACAAAGCTAATGAAATAAACCGAATTATTGTGTTTTCTGTACTCAGTACCACACCTCTCCACACATAACCTACTTTACCCCAGTTTGTCACATGTTACATGTGTCAAAACGTGATTTCCGGTTTTCCACTGGTTATCTCATGTCCATCCTGTTGACATGCAGGTCAATGCATGGCACTTTCGAAATGTTTGTCAACAAGTTCACATTACCATGCAAAAATTTACAGAAACTTCACAACTCTTCACACCTCACTAAACTTGTCCACAGTTTGACACAGTATTTTAGGGTGGTACTCGAATTTTGGCACAGATTTTTTGTATGTATATATATATATATATGTATATATGCATTTGGAGGGAGGTCTATTGGTCATACAGAGAAGGTCGTAGTCAAGTAGATAATGAAGGTAGTATGGGCTAAGCAACTATACGGTGGGGAGTCCATTATAAGTTGGGCCGAAGTTAGATTGTTTTTATGTTACCATCGTTAAGAGCAAATCTCCGAGGTGCTCATCTAATATGCCTTTTGGATTTTTTACAAAACACAATTGTTAGCAATTATAATATATTGGAATCCATGCCACTGCATTCTTAAGGGCTTTTTCCTCATCCACTGTCCCTTAGCGGTGTACAATTACTGCCCGTCAAAGCCTCCATTGCCTCTATTAAGGGCAAAATCGTTGTGAAAGCAACATTTTGTTTTCATGTCCGTCTGCCTATGTAGGTATGTGAAAGAGACATCATAAATGTAACAGTGCAAAATTTGCTGGATGACCACGGGGAGCTAACCATCCACTGGCACGGCATTCATCAGGAAGATACCCCGTTCATGGACGGAGCTCCTAAAATTACCCAGTGCCCTATACCATACGGAAGTAGCTTCGTATATACTTTCAACGCTACACAATCTGGTACCCACTTCTGGCATGCCCATTCTGGGCTTCAGAGGGCGGATGGCTGCGCAGGTACATTGGTTGTAAGACAGCCGCTTTCGGTAAGTACTGGCATGGATAATTGATGTTTGTCTGTTACTATAGATACACCGAGAAGGACTTAAAATGTTAAACGTGTTATCGCACATCTTCCGAGAAAGGTCTCAATATCTATGTCTTCGTTTTGGTAAAGCTTAAAAAGTTTAGAAAACTACCTTTGTCTCTCCACACCGAAAAACGCCATCTGATCAAGCAGTGTTGCAAATGTAAATTGTATTTCTCAGTCGAGCTTACATTTAAGTTAACGTTCAGTTTGTCATGTTTCCTAACGTTTAAACATATTGACAAAAGCGAGTAGTTTTAGTATCCTTGTTTTAAACGTGTGGCAATAATTTTAAATATTTTGTAAAGTCCTGAAACTTTTGTCCAGACTTTTATATGACTGTTTTATGGTTTAATGATGAAAAACTTGTGAGATTTCACAATTCTTTTATATAAATATACAAGTAGTTCAAGAAATGACAGTGCTTTCTGCGGCGAGTTTTGAAAACCCAGTTGTCAATTTTATGTCTGTATGCCCTTACAGGTTTCAAAAGAAGCGGGCGCTCGGGCGTTATTTGCGCCCATTGATTGGAAAATAGCGTCCGGAGACTGGTAAAATGATACCCCGGTTGCTATTTTCTCTGAAAAATAGCGTCTGGTAACTGTTTTCTCAAGTAAATAGAACCCGGATTAAATGCCCAAAGTGTTACCTAGAGAAAAACACGCCGGATCCCGTTTTCTCGTACAGATAACCGTCCGGCTGTATTCAAACTGGCCAACAGGTAGTAACAATGAGAATATCCAAAATGTTAAAATACAGAGTAACTCTAGGGTCACCAAAAGTAGCTCCTGGTCCAGCCTGAAAGCCTGTGGACAAGGGGTTAATTTTGGTAAAAAGTAGCTCCTGGTATTCGACTGCTTATTTTGACCCCCCTTGCACTACAAGAATAATAAAGAGACAAAACATGCTTGAAATGAAACGTCCTTTAGTAGGGAGGAGGAGGGGGAAGAAACCGTCAAACCCTAACCATATGGTTACAGCAATATCAAGGTTTTTAATAGCAGTCATTTATCAATCAACGAAATGCACGAAAACTGTTCTGTAACTTACCAGGGGAGAAACAAAAGGGGTTTCCAATTAAGAAAAAAACAACTAAAGGAAGACATTAAGCAAAAGATAAGTGTTTACATGATTCAGAGACAATAACATAAGCATTCTGATGAAAATGAGTGTTGGCGCTTGATATATGAGCGAGTGATGAGTTTCTCACATTTACAACCCAAAATGAAATTAAAAAAGAGTGGGTGACATAACGGCCTCACGTTTATCAACACTATCATGATATTCTTTCAACTGCTTTGCTACTTTCCAGCAGGTGTTTATCTAATTTGTAGAGGTCTTTGATAAAGATTTAAATGGCATATCTTTTTTACATTTAAGTTAAAATCAAATGTATTTAGGCTACATATATATAAAGAATTTTGCCAAACATTTGGACAGCGGATGAAAGCTTACTAACTTGTTTTAGCCATTGATTGGTTTTTGCCCTTGCTAAACATGGAGTTATTACGGATAGCTCCATGTGCTAACGTACACGAAATAGTTTAGGCATGGAGCTAGCTCCATGGTTTAGGAATGCAATTGTTGGAACTTGGCACAGAATGTGACAATGAAAGGACGTAGATAACTTCGGAACAATGCAACACTTCTCTGTCTGACGTAGTTCCCTGGATCACGACCTAATTGTATACCGTGGCAAAAACAGTATTTGTTTGATATTTACCTGAAAGCCACGGTCATTTGACAATGGAAAATTTTATTACTAAGTACGTAAACATGTCTGGAAATCCAATTCCAGTTCCCTATAGTCATTAAGGGCTTTCCAAAACGGCTTCATGCTCTAGTCTACCTTTTGGTTTCGATGAAAGAGAAACCTATGCAATCATGATGGCGTGTGTATGTAGGTGTGTATGTGTGTATGCGTGTATGTGTGTTTGTGACACTTAGCTCGTAAGCACGATACCTTAAGAAGGGAAACTCCGACAGCTCTCATGCTTGGTATATGGATGTCTCATATTGAGAGGAAGAAAGCTATTGTTCTGGTGTGTTTGAAAGGTCATCTGGGGTGACCGAGGGTCAGACTCCGAAAACATTTTTAACACGATACCTCAAGGTGGAAAGCTTGGATAAATTTCATACTTAGTATGTAGATTCTTTATGGTAAAAGAAAAAATCCTACTGCCTTTGGTGGAGGTCAAAGGTCATTTGGGGTCACCGGGGTCAAACTCTGGAAACTTTGTTAACACGATATCGCAAGGTAGGAAACTTGGATAAATTTCATACTTAATATGTCCATGCGTTATTGCGAGGCAAAGAATCCTGTGGTTTTTGGTGGGGGTTAAAGGTCTTATTGGGTCAACAGGGTCAAACTCTGGAAACTTTGTTAACATGATATCTTGAGGTAGGAAGCTTGAATAGATTTCATACTTGGTATGTGGATGCTTTATG
>WURT03590499.1:0-20629 GCA_009936505.3 Holothuria glaberrima
TATTATTATTATTATTATTATTATTATTTTATTCACTTTTTGGTAGGGTTAAAAGGCCACATGAGGTCAGCAGAGGTCAAGATGTAACAACATCATAAAAATGAAACATTTAAAAAGTATAAATTTGAAGGATGAACCGAGTCAGTGCAACAAATTGTTCCTTTTTCAGGTATGAATCGCTAAGTCTTTGGGATTTCTGGTTATGATAATCATACCGGTCAAGACTTTCGACTTCTGTTTCAAACCAAAAGTTCCTGCAATGCAAATCCTGAAGTGTAACAAATATAGAACACGTCCTGGCGTCAAAATATGTTTAAAGCAAAGAAGAAGTTAAAGATTTAAACATTTTTGACAATTGACGGCTATTTGAACACTTGTCTATATTCAGATATTTGAACGCCTGACGCGTTAAATGTTCAAATTCTGAACGCCTAATGTTCAAATTCTGTACGCTAGCATTAAGAATTTGAACGATAGCTTTCATAATTTGAACGTTAGTTTTCAGGATTTGGGCACTAAGCGTTAAGAATTTGAACACCAGAACGTCAGGCGTTCAAGTACGGTAAGTGTTCAAATAAGCGTCCTGCGTTCAAAAGTAGAGCAACAAGTGTTCAAATAAGCGTCCAGGCGTCCAGAATCTTAACACGATCTTACATTTTGGTGTTCAAAAGTTGATCACCTGAGTTGCAGTGTGTATATTTAATGCTGTCACGTTACACCAAACCATCCCTACTGATAAAAATTAAAGCTATTGTATTTATACATAAATGATACTTGTTGTCATACCACGTCTCTTTTATCGGAAATGGCGCCAGTGCTTCTCCCCTGCCAACATATGTACTTTCGAAGGGATGGGGTTTTAGCCCGCATGCCCTGGTAATGTTCCCATGTGTTGATAACCCTCTTCCCCATCCTAGTACAGTGGCTATGGGCCAAATTTTGGGTGAATTGTGCACTTTTTGACAAAAGCATGAAAATTTCCTCATATTTACTTTCAAGTTTGCTAAGCCATATTATGCTTGGTACCAATCGATACCATCACGTGATTGGTCGCCATTTTTAACTTAAAAATGGCCGCTATTGGAATCTATTAATAAGGGTATCTATGCGCCTCGACAAAATAAAAATGTGATTATAATGTCGATACCTCCTACATTAGCGTGAGAATTCATTTTTGTGATTAACAATATCATAGGACACTCCGAATGGGATCAACCAGCGGCCATTTTGAAATCAAAATGACCGTCATATATGTATTTCATTCGGCTCAGGAAAAAATTGTGGACTTTTTGACTAAATTACGAAAGTTTGCTCTTGCATACTTTCAAGTGAAAGCATGCTTGCTCTTGCATACTTTCAAGTGAAAGCATGCTTGGTACTTATGGATACCATCACGTGACCGGCTGCCATTTTGAATTTAAAATGGCCGCCTTTGGAATATATTAACTAAGGTATTTCAGCGTCTAGACAACATACAAATGTGATTTAAATGTCTATTCCTACATGTTTAGAGCATGTGAGTCCTTTCTTGTTATTAGGAATATCATCAGACAGTCGGAAAGGTCAGAGAAGAGCAATTTTGTTTTAAGATGTCCGCCATACATGAACTTCATTCAACTAAAGGAACTTTTTGACCAAATCGTACTACGTTTGCTCATGGGAAAGCTACTTTTAAGAAGGCTGACTCAAATAGATTAAGTTCCCATCGGTATCATCATGTGACTGGGCGCCATAATAAATTTAAAATAGATTCCATTGGAATTAATTAATTAGGTAATCTCAGCCTCTGGCAGCAAAGATGCATTTCACATTAGTATGGTGAAAACATTCCAGTGTTGACCTAGGGACAAAGCTGGGTATACCCCCTCCCTTCCTGCGTCACCATGTAAGTTGCCCATATGTTTTGTTTAGGGGACTTCTTTATGCGGTAATGAAATATGGTTGACAATGAGAACAGACTACTATGAGGATTTGTAGAAACGAGCAGCTGCAAGGTTGCAATCTTCCATCTCAATAGAGGAGAGGGCTATTTTGTCCATAAAAGTACCAATGATCTGTAAAAATAACAATTCGGAGGTTTGAATCCCCACCCTCAAAAAGGGGGTCCAAGAGTACCAGACACTAGTGTTGTCCTATTCATGTGGGGTCCAGACTGCATTCCCATGATCCTAAATGACGTATTCATGCAAGCCTGAAAAGCGATGTCACATATACAAAAAGTATGTGCCATTTCATGTGCATTCATGTCATTTCAAATTGGATTTTCACAGTCAAAGCTTTCCCATACTGCTTCCATCCAGATTATTCAAGGTTCAGGCCCTTGTGATATCTAGTGGCCTACTGTGAGGACCGACATGAAACTGAAATCGTTCAAAATACTTTAGGAGTTGCTCCTCTGTTGTTTTTATCAACTTCAACAAGGTCGCACATTTGAGGCCTCTCATCAAGACTCTATCCCCTGATTGTGTTTATGACATCTAAGTTTGCTATGTCGGTCTGCTACCATGGAAATAATACCCAGGACTTGGGTAGTTGCTCACCTGGATTGATCAGAACCAGTAATGAGTATCTGCCACTGCCCTGTGAACACCCTCAGTCCCACCTATACCGGTGGAATTACATGTTATATAAACACGTATGGCAACAGAAGGTTAGATTATTGAAGTTAATTTCCCCAATGTGGCAGAGGAGGCATTTAGGCGAAAAAATTGTTTCCCCCTGGATCCTGCAAGCTTGGAAGGCAATTATTTGGTTGTTTCTAGGTGGTAATTGATGATATAAGGAACATGGGAGGGACACTATGGAAAAAATAGAGCTAGGGACCCTGCTCGTATTGAAGATCTTTACTTTCAATTAAGTCTAAGGTTAGTGTTCACTGTTCGCTACTTAATAGTACGTCCAACTATGTCTCCAATTGGGGGATCATCGCATCGACAGACATGGGTTCCGTGCAACTGTAAAAGTTAAGGGCTAACACAATATTATTCACATCATTTGGGAGTACAGACCAAACATTGATCATTATGAAATAAATATTTAATATATGAAACGTGATTAATACCCGAATTAGTGCATTGACAGTGTATAAACAAAATAGAAATTAATAAAATCTTAAGGTAGCACACCCCTATCTTGTATGATTACTAATGCATTAAGTTGTGCTCCTTTATCAACAAGAGGACACACATTGGGACAATTTTTCGATATGTTACCAAAATAGACAGGTTTTTTGTAATTGTAATATACAGGAAGGGTAGTTGAAGTATCATTGTTGCAAAAATTGTTGAAACAATTTTGAAGAAATTATATGTTTAGAAGCCAGCGGCGGAACATCAAGTTTTGACTGAATTATAAGATCTTGTCTAGGATAACAAAACTTTGTGTCTTTCTGGCTAAACATGATCTCGGTAATTTTATGATAGATTTAAACTGCAGTGATATGGCAAACTTTTTGTCAGTCTTGGAGAGGACAGTTTGTGTCTGACGAAAACTTCGTGTTTCAAGCGGGGCTGTATTGGGGTATGCCTACTGCTATCTTAAATTAGCTAACGACGGGGAAATGGCGAGTCATGATGTGATAGAACTTATTTCTTCTTAGGGAATGACTATTTTATCTAGCATAATTGTGAATAATAACTTTACAAATGAAATCATTGTAATGCAGTCACAACCATGATAACAAAAAAACATTTATATGGGCCATTTCGATTTCAAAATGGCAGTAATTTGACCCCTTTCCGACCGTGTAGTAGCCTAATGATCTTAATCACGAAATGGATTGACACTCTGTAAAACTGTAGGTATTAACATTTAGGGTCACATTTGTATGTTGTCTAAACGCTAAGATACCTAGTTACAGATTCCAAAGACGCCATTTTGAAATTCAAAATGGCGACCAGCCACGTGATGGTATCAATATGTACCAAGTATAACATGTTTCCTCATACTTGAAAGTACCTTTGAGCAAACATTCATGATTTGGTCAAATAGTTCACAATTTTCCCTCAGCCAAATGAAATGCATGTACGGCGGACATTTTAATTCAAATTGGTCACCTTTTGATCCCCTTCCGACAGTCGGGTGATATTGTTAATCACAAAACTGGATTCTCATATACTACAATAGTAGGCATCGACATTTAAATCACATTTGTACGTTGTCGAGATGTTGAGATACCCTAATTAATAGATTCCAATGGTGGCCATATTTAAATTAAAAATGGCGGAAGGGCCCGTGACGGTATCGATGGGTAGTAAGCTTAATACGATTCACCATACTTAAAAGTACCAATGAGGAAATTTTCATACTTTTGTCAAAAAGTGCACATTTTTTCCCCTTTGCCGCTCTACTACCCCCATTGTTCACGAACACCGCTGCAGTTACAGGCGCAAAACAAGGGATCCATAAGGGAGCCTCTATACAACGTCACTCGAAACCTAAGCAAGTGAATGGTCATGTCTTTTTAATTTTCCGTAATACAAAGAGCCAACCACAGCCAATCAAACTCTTGGGTATCAATTTTATCACGTAATGCTCAAATACAATGTTCTATATCATTTTCCTTACTTTGATCTTCTGTTTTGCAGGACTATCCTTGATTCTCCTTATCCCTGTTAACCTTACCTACTTTTTACCCTATTCCTACTCTATAACAAAATCTTATATTCTTCAAAAGAAAAACACGTTTGCTTATAAATAAAGCTCGTCGTCCACCTTAAAATATGTAGCAAAACCATGATTGGAAGGGTCATTTTTATCACGCTAAATTTGAAAATTACCCAAAATAATCACCTCTTCGAAATAGACGACTACTGTCCTTTCCTCAACATCCACCCTTTTGACATTGCCCTTCACAATATTATTGAAGGAATCTTGGATCGGTGCAAACCCAGACTGCGGTTTGTTTTCCACAAGAGCCATATTGGATTTTTCGTCATCGCCGGTGTAACTGCATGGTGTAATTGGTTAAAATATATTACCTGTCGTATTATTATATTTCACAAAAAATCATTATAATCAAATGAAAAGCAATGATGGTCTACGATCCTTGGAATAAGATTCATCATTTAGGTGACTACCATATGAACACTGAACACGTACCACTATGTGAGTACCATATGGGTCAAATGCAGCCTAAAGGATGTCTCAATACTTAATACGTTCCTACCCAATGCATTGTAAGGGCCTTAGACACGAAGCAGCACTTTTTTACACAATATCTGTAGATCAGGCGCCTATTCCAGGGGGAAGATTCAACTTATCCCATGACGCAAGGGTGAAATATTAATGATCAAATGCATAATAAACAAAAAAGGCTAAGAACAGGAACTTCCCCATCCACAGGCTCTCAAATTTGTCCAATTTCCTTATTATTCGCGCCACAGACTTTCAATTGCAATAAAATTTTTATTGGATTATCTCTAATTTATATCGATTTTTGGATACTACTGAAAACACGCAGTTGCAGAGCGGCATTTCTATTTCTCCACAGCTAACTTTCAAATATTTTTGATAATCATCTACCATGTACAAAAGGATGACGCGGACGAAAACGTGATCGCAACATTGGCTACTGAGAACTTTATATGATGAAATGTGTCCATAGAAGAGCAGTGGCGGAGCTAAGGAATTCGGTCAGAGGGAGCGAAAATGGCCTGTAGGGTCGTTTTGAAACAGGTCAATACCCTGTGCGTCAACACAGCCTATATCATGTCTTTTCAACCTTTTCTTGTAGATTTCCTCAAGTGGTAGAAAACTTCCCATTCCTCCACAACACGTGGTTCTATTTAAAACATGTTTAAATTTTCTATCCCTTCCTTTCACATACTAGTATAAAGGCGGCTATTACAATTCACTTAATGTTCATGTCTTTTCATGCCTATATTTAAGACATCATGTGAAATGTAAAAAAGGACGACTAAATTTGTACGGATAAAAATTAAATCTGCTAGAGGCAAAGGCAAGAAACTTTAAGGGGAACAAAATTTTGGAAATAAATCATTACTAGATATACATTTTTGGCATCTGAAAATCAAAATAAGAACACAAAGGACCATTAGTTTTCATGAAAAATTGTAGATCATTATGTATATCATAGTACTTAAGTATATTGTAGGAAATGGCCAAGACGAAAGGTCTGCCTGACACTCTAGAGTACCTTCTTCATGAAAAATGAAAGTAAACTTTATTGAGGTGATTTTTGGCATCTGAGAATCAGAAAAAAAACATTTTTCATGGCACTCACCGGTTATCCGGTAATTATGCCCATGTATACCCTTGACAATGGTCACTTGAAGGGAAGCAAAAAGGAAGCTGCCCTTCAGATATGAGTCCAGTACTCTAAAGACATTCCCACTTAGTCAATAGATTTACTTCATTTTAGATGATTTGGGAAACAAATTATAGAATCTGCACAGACTATTTTTATTGTTCATGCTGATAATTATCCCCGACGGGAACAGGGTTATCTTCGCAGCGATGATTTTTGCGCCCTCCTCAACATCTTTCATTGTAATATTGGGGTGAATTAGAGGTCACCCTTGTATTTTGTAAGCTTAATATCACGCTTGGTTTCAAAAGAAGCAATGAACTAAGCAAAGCTGTACCATACATTAGTGCGTATATAGCGTGTAGACAAGTTGGGGCTAAATCTACCTCCTATAACTTACAGAAGATGACCCTCCTCATCAGAACATAGTACAGATAGTAGAGATAATGGCCGCTGTTTGGACACTTTTTCTTACCTGGACCTAAAAACAACACTATTTAATCAAAGTTATTTGGAAGCAATGCCAACAATGATGCAAGTAAAAATGTAGGAAGGGCGCCGACTAGGCGATATGAGTTCGTCAGTGGAGGGAGACGACCGCCCCTAATTTTATGGACGCACAACCACTCTGGAAGAGTAATGGGCGACGGGCTTGTAATTTGGGGAATTCCCTTTGTATTTACCAAGAAAATTGTCTAAATATTCAAAACGAACTCACCCTTTCAGAAAAACGATTTCAGGGTTTACCCAGGCTCCTCCAAAATCAACTTACCTCTTCACCACTGGGAGGGGGCCAATTTCAGTATGTGCCTTACCACACATCCACGTACAACTCTTTCTCAGCAGTAATTCTATTAAATGTTGTTACATTTGATATGCTTATTTTATTGCTTTTCTGTGGATAAAATAACTCGTTTACCGTGCACATATTTCTATGTTATACTTTGATACTTCATTCTCCAAGGCTGTCACAGTGTGGTTGAGAATGAAAGGCGCGTCATTCCGAACTTCGGGGAAAACATTATACTTCCAAGACACCTGAAATGAAAACGTGCTTGGAAGTTAATAAGAAGGGATAGTTGAAAATCACTATACGTTTATGCAGCTTGTAATACCTTGTTATGCAGAGTGCTTGAAATTATAAGCAATGATCGTAACTCGACGAAAACCCAGAGTGAATGCGTAGCCAAAAATAGGTCGAGGGCTCTGCACTTTTAAGGGCAAAAGTAGTAGTTATGTACAGAACAGAAATAATGTACTGTAAAGGGGTTCATTGAGTTGCTACTGAATATTTTTGTGACGAGTTTGCAAGAAATCATTGCCTGACAATGTTTCTAATTAGTCTCATTACTCATGTATCACTTCCCATAGTAACTGAAAATAATCGTAGCTTTTGTGGACAGGGATTGCATAATGGTAAAAAGTGTCTGGTCACAAATTTGTAATAAATGATTTTAATCATTAATAACACTATCATTACCATTTCAGTTGTGTGTCAGATGTGCAGAATCTCTTAGTTTGACCATTTACTCTCCAGATGTAAGTAAATCTTAACATGGGGGAAAAAATCATGACTTTTGTGCACCAACTCAATAAGCCCCTTTAAATGGTCGGTTTCCGCAATAGCCCAACTTTTATTAGCTAGTTGTAAAACTGAGTTAACAGGTTTTGATGTGATGCTCCATCTTTTATGGAATTGATGCAATTTTTCCCCCTTCGGGTTAAGTTGTATGGACGGGCTGAGGGAGATGTAACGCAATCGTAACGAAACAAAAAGTCGATAAAACAAACCTTTTCTAAATCTTGGGTCAAATGTACTTCAGGGTTGGAGGACTCGGGTCCAATTTTTACGGACTCGAACTTGACTTGGACTTGAGCCCCTCTGACTAGGCTCAGACTCGGACCTCTGAGAACTCGGACTCGAGGCCGAGTCCATTCGAGTCCACCAACATTAATAGCTTGCACAATTCGGCAAACAAAAGCAAAAAAAAAAAACAGGTGCTGACCTTTTGTGTGATCAGGACTTTTTATCTTTATCAGAATAACACAAACTTGCACCATTGGCTTTTGCGGTGCCGCATTTGCTCAGTGTATGGCTTGTACTGTGCAGTGCACGAAAACACCACTTCCTGCTTTTAGGCACTGAATCAGTTTACAGTTCTGTGGGCTGGCTTACAACTTACAAGTATACAATTCAGTGTTTGCATATGTATTGTACTGTAGTAGCTGAAGGTACAAAGTCCATGTAGACATAATAAATTGCATAAACCATATAATGATCATAACCTTTGTGCTTAATTAAAAACAGGGAGGGTTGAGCTTTTGAATAGACAGGTATGTTACTGCAGTGAGACCCGCATGTTAAGTTAAATTATGCAAATCATTAGTTCTAACATCTCAAGTGTTGGCCCATGGGATATTTGTGGCCCACATGCAGCATGTACAAAAAATATATATATGCTAAAATATTGTTCTCTTCCATAGACACTTCGCTTCCCCCTCCCAGGGTGGTGGTTTAAAATGTTCAGCAACATTCCATCCATCAAAAACTGAGGACAACTTCCTGTGCGTATGAAAATATTGATACCAGACCAGCTGCGCGGTTTGTTGTGACAGCTTTACATGATGTTGGTATATCTACATGTGTATATCCTGAAGGTCCTAGGTTCTCAAGTCTCTGCCTGCGGTGTGCACAAAAATGGCTCACAGATGATTTGAGGAGCCCAAAAATTTTAAAGACCTAACAAGTTGTTTACTGTAGTCCTGACTACTACAAGTAATTTATGGTACAGTAGAGTCAGAAATAAAAGTAACTTTGGCTCAAAATACTTGAGAGCTGTTGCTGTAGGTGAATAATGAAGGTGAAAACATGTAAATAGCAAAACTTTACTTTTTCTGTTGACTGTTGAATTTCTGTTATGTACTCATGGCAGGATTTGTTTTTAAGACCCCTGTGCACAGCTTTAACTGCATGATAACTTGGATTTCAATTGTTTGACACCTTCACTAGTACTGTGACTCGCAATTTCTTCTTCCTCCGGGCTCCAATGCAGAGCTGCAGGTGGTGACATAATTATGAACCTAAAGCCCCAAACTACATGGGCAAAATAAACACATTTCTTGATTTTTTTCGCTTAATTATCATACCAGTCGCTCCCCATACAGGTCAAGTCACTTTGATGGGACACCAAAGTGGCTATAAGGAAACCCCCGTATTCTCGAGCTGCTTTGATATTGCCCTGCAAGCTTGTTCTGTACAGGTCTATTTTATTCCTCTGCCTTGCAGTTTGTTCTGCACCTACAGTATTTCATTCCCTTCCATATATGAAATTGACATGGGCTTCCCCTCTCCCCATCTGGGACCTTAATTAACGTCCTCCCAGGCAAGTCCTGCAGGCAATAACACCGATAGTCTATAGCAGTATGGTCTACAGTTTAAGTCTCAAGAGACTGTGCTTTTGTGAGGGGTAATTTTACGCATGCAAGTCTCAGCATGTCATCTAGAGGTTGTGAGCTCCCTCTTCCCCAACAACTTCCCTAACTCCATCAAAATAGTGGTTCGATAATGCAGTTGGACTCGGTACGGACTCGGATCATAGTGGACTCGGTCTCGGCTCGGACTCGATGTGTTCTAGACTCAGACTTGACTTGGACCCCTCTGGACTCGGACTCGGCTTGGACTCGAGTTGAATGAACTCGACTCCAACCCTGATGTACTCCATTCAAAAAACCATTCCAATTTCAAAAGATGCGAAATTGAAAACGTTGATCGTGACAGTCTGTTGCTTGAAAGTAAAGAAGTACTCCTTTTTTAATTTACGATCCCCTTGATAGATGTGAAACAATTTCAGAAGATAAATGCCAATAACATAATGAGCATAGTTTATCATTGTTTGTCAAATTTCACTCGGTTATTATCTTAACCAGAAATCACCGACTACATCAGATCACTGATAACCAACTTGGCGTACTAAACATAGGATAGAGATCTTATCAAATCCATTAGTAGGGTAAGTTGTTTTCTGTTTTTGTATTTTAAAATGCAAGTTTCCTTTTCCCATGCCTCACCTTTAAGAGAGCACAGCCTTCCCCAGTTGCTGCAATTTGCACAAAGGACGGGAAAACTTCGATCTCTTGTTCCTGAAGAACCAGTCGGTTTTCGTCTGTGATACTGAACTCGAAGATTTCACACGGGGGACTGACGATAGCGGTCACTTTAATGTTGATGGTACCACCATAAATGAGAGCAGAGTATTCTGCAAGAGCTTGGAGAGCAACAACAGTGTCCTGAAACAGGGAGGTACACCAAGAGACACAATTTATATTTAGAAATACTCATTCTCCAAAGTAAACTGATTCTTTCAGTTTCAGTATTCATCGGACGTAAAAAACTAGCGATAGCAAAATAAGCAAACTGGTTTATCTGACTCGACTGGACAACCAAAAATGGTTCAAACATGTTGAAACAGCATTGATACGGTCTCTTTGACGTGAGTTCACAGTCTTTGCAATTACAATGGATGCATACTATTTGTTAGAACTGAAAGTACGCATTTAAGTAACCTATCCGTTAAATTCTTCCCTCAAGGGTTTCCCCGTACAAATAAAAAATAACTTGTCAGCTGACATCTTGAGATTTCTCATTACATTAGATACATAGATACATGATGATTTCTGGTAGTAGGCAGTTGGTGCCTACAAAACCAGCTCTTCTTCATGTTCTGGTGTTTCTGGTGAGACATCAATCATGTAGGTGTCCTTGAAATTGCAGCGGATGGGTTTGTTTTTCCAGTATTCATCAAGACGTCTTTCAAATGCTTATGTTTGGTGCAATAACAATTTTTTTCTGGAAGATCGTTCCATGTGTCCGCAACTCTGTATGTAAAACTATTTTTACGCAAGTATTGCATTGACCTTCTTTTATAAATTTTGTATTGATGCCCAGGTGAGAAACGGTCCTGTACGAAAGGGAATAAGTTGGGTACAGCTACATCGTATTTACCACTAACTATTTTGTGAATTTCGATCATACCTCTCCATAGCCGACGATAACGTAGTGTAGGTAAATCCAAAACTGCTAGACTTTGATCGCATGGCAGATGTTTTAGTCCATGGACTAGTTTTGTGGCACGCCGTTGTACATTTTTAATCAAGTTGATACGCTTCATTATATAAGAATTCCATAACTGGTTTGCATACTCTACATGTGGACGCACAAGGCTAGAATAAAGTTACTTAAAAGTTGAATGGTTCAGATATGTATAAGACCTTATCAGACCCATCACAGAATTTGCTTTGTTCACCTTTTCAGTAAATATGTTTGTCAAAGGAAAGCCTGTTGTCAGTTCTAACAAATTTTAAAAGCTACTAAACCCCCAGAACAAAAGTAAAGCCCTCAACCGAAGCTTCGATGCTAATACCGTCAGGGCCGATAAAACAAATTACAGGCCCCTGGGCAAAGTAATATTTTGGGATCTTATACACAAAACAAAGTTTGATGCTTGGTAGGCTACCATTGGGCACCGGGAGGAAAAAGCTAATTAGGCTGCTATTGCTCCATTCTAAAACAATAAATGGAGTTCCCTCATTATCGCCGATGTCAAATTTTCCTAGGTTTCGTTACAGATATACAGAACACGGATCCCTCAGGCTGGAGACCTTTGGGCAGTTGCCCTGTTTTTCAAAGGGAGAAATGCCCTGAATAACAAATACCGGAATTTCTGGACAAAATTACTTTTCAACTACGATAACAATTAATGACATGAATGAAAGCACCGATCCTCGTGTGACTGTGAAACCAAGCCCGACTTATTACAACCCAGCCCGACTTATTACCAGTCCGGTGGCATTCGACACCAGTTTTATCATAACACAGGTCCACCAGTTGGGTAGGTGCCGGAATCGCCAACCTGTAGATCTACTCCCTGGTAACTTTGTTTTGAAACCATGATTAAAATTAATCGGAAGCTCAGCAATTTACCTGAGTTGATGAAAATCCACCGTAAGGGTTTTGTTGTTGTACCAACCATCTCACAACCGGTGAAGATTTAGCGATAGCATCGGAAAGCTCGTAGTATGCCAGATAACTGAGTAAAGCATATGCTGTGATTTCCACGTCGATGGACGGTGTATTGTACCTGTAGTAATAGTTGTTTGGTGGGATGTCGGGTCGATTGGATTCCCAATGAATCAATCCTACGACAAAAAGAAATTTTTTTTCTCTTAACAGGGGCAGATACTGATTTTGTCTATGTTGGTGAAAACTGTAAACTCATGTTAACTTTTGAATATTATCCTTAGGCCTATGGTTGTTGAACGGAATAAGCTAACTCTTTTCCTTCTCTTGATATTAGTAGCTTAGGTAAGGGCTTTCTAGGCGACGTATCTACACACACTCAAAACATTCTACCCCAGGTGTGCCCCAGAACTTATTGGAGTACATCTTTTAATGTTCTTGCCATTTCATTTGGCCCAACCAGAAGCCGCCGTGTCTTTGCCTCCATTAAAGGTTCAGTCGGTTTCCACTACTGAGAAGTACCTGCGTGCACTTACCGCCGTCAGATATGGCGCTTTCTTTAAGCTTTTCAAAGACTTCCCTTACGTTGAGGCTTCTCAGCTTTACCAATGCGTAGGTAATCATGGATATAGCGTAGTGGTCACTTATGTTGTCAAACTGATTCTCCAGGCAGCTTAAGCCCAGGACAATAGCCTCATCCTTAAAAACAACAAACCGATACGAAGACGATTATATTATCTTGACGGTTAAGGGCTCCTCTACACTCAACAATTTCCAGCCTTACGATACTCCCAGGACATTTCCGTTCCGGATGATCCCCCCCGCTAAGAACCACCAATAACAATTTCGAATTTCCCAGGGGATGTCGTGTCGGTAATTGGCACGGGTGGGATTCCCAGTGAGAATTGTCTTGAGGACAGTCGTTCGGAAAAATTTTCCGATCACATTTAGTAGGCTATAACAGTTATTATTTATAGTTGAAAAACGATAAAAACCTTAACCGGTGCTGATCTCAGGGTGGCGCCAGTGGACCATGGCTCTATGGGGAAAGGATAGGCCCTTACCCAAAGGCCAAATTTTCCAATTCGTCGGGGAGTTTAATGGGTGTGATAAAATTTTTAATTCCCGACGACGTCGAGTGGTCCAAATGATACAACTTATTTGTTCTCATGTAGGGTAGAATCTTACTAAAAACCGAAGTTCTCCAGTTTGCATTAATAACCAGAAAGCTAAAAGGCTTAGCGATTCCTTGCAGGGCTGGAGGACTCGAGTCCGGACTCGACCTCAAGTCCGGACTTAAGTCCACTTTTTTTGGACTCGGACTTGGACTTGGACTCGGGATCTCTGGACTTGGACTTGGACTCGGGCTCTCTGGACTCGGAATTTGGCTTGGACTTGAAGTCGAGTCCATCAAGTCCAGCCTTTTTCACCATCATTTTTTTAATTTCATAGTCCACCCAAAAGCAACAGCACTCTATATGTACTAGGGCTTTATTTTCCTTGATGTAGCCTACTGTAATTATGACCGAAGTCCTACTGTACTGTAGGTAAGAGAGTAAGAGAATCGTGATACCTGCAGCTGTACAATAAAAAGATTGTTCAGTTCCTTATCAGCATCTTCACAACCTGCGATAGCGTAGGTAGTATTGAAGGGTATCAGGATGCAATCATGCATGTGCATACAACACTATAAACATAACTATAACCATTTTTGTGATTTTTTTTTTGGGGGGGGGGAGGTGGGAGGACATGTTAGATAAGATGGATTGGCAAATTATGCATGATTAAATCCAACATCACAACAGGGACTATTACAGTAAACTCCTCTTGAATAGGCTGCATGTTACATTATGTTGCATTGGTTAAGCCTGTGAATTAGGAGGGGAGGGAGGAATTTTGGGGGAAAGACATCTGGCATCATGCTTCTTTCTCTGGATAATACCTCCGTGACTGCCCTGCACAAACCAGTGACATTTATCACGGGCGTAGGAAGCGGGTGACTGGGGTACCCCCCCCGCGAAATTTGTGGCGGCGGAAGTTTGTATGCTTCAGCCACCCCCTCCCCCACTTTCCAAGCACGAAAACCCCTTATTCGTATCTTCTGTAAAATGTCAAAAATTTGCAGTAATTTACCTTAAAATTTGTCCAAAATGATGTACCAGATCTAAGGACCCTCAAATATCAAAAAATTTTCGAAAGGGCTAAGGAATGTCAAAAATGTACAGTAATTTGTGTTAATATTTGTCAAAAATAATGCACCAAATTACATCTTAGGACTCACAAATAAATTTTTCAAAAGGGCGAAGGAAGGTAAAAAATTTGCAGTAGTTTACTTTAAAATTTGTCCAAAATGGTGCACCAAATTACATCTAAGGACCCTCAAATATCACAAAACTTTCCTAAGGGCTAAGAAGCGTCCAAAATTTGCTGTAACTTATCATTAAATTTGCCCAAAACGATGCACCAAATTGCATCTCAAGACCCTCAAATATCCAAAAAATTTTCAAAGGGGAGGAGGACACCCATCCCTCTTAGATTCCTCCCCCAGGACGGCATCCGAAACAAGGTTCAGCCCCCAGTCTTGAGCAGCTTCCTACGCCCATGACATTTATGGTCTGTAAGTCTACTTTTTGATTTCTATCTCTGTCCCACTATAAGTAGTGTTATATAGGGGGAAGGACTACTAAGCTAACATTATCTCTGACATAGTCCAGCTGCAAAAATTAATAGCTAAGTCAACATTGATACACATGCGGAGCAGCCCCACGTGAGCTTGTGTACAACTGAACTACAATTGTGTTCAAAATTAATTTAAAACTGAACAGGCCATAACATCAAAGGGGTTGACTGACTGTAGTGCTGCTGCCCCAGTTTTATTTTATTTTAGTATATTTTAGTTTATTTTTATTTAGTTTATTTTATTTTATTTATTTTATTTTATTTTTTATATTATTTTATTTTATTGTTATTTTATTTTTATTCGATTTTATTTTATGTTATTTTAGTTCATTTAATTTCATTTTATTTTATGTATGTTACATATTACAGTATGATCAGGAATAAAATTTTATCAAAAACCAGTGAAATCTTAGATTCTGATTCCATTTTACCATGCATTTTGCCTAATTGTTTTACTCATTTTGGCTAAGGATTTCACAGGAAAATTAAATTTAAAAAAAAAACAAAAAGAACATATCCAGAATACTTGTTTCTCATGTGTATGTTTATGAACAGGAAGAAGTACGATGAGATGAAACCATTCTGTATGTTAGATGAGGCTGTAACAAAGGGCCCTAGCTATATGTGTATGTGGCTAGATAGCTAATGATATATGAAATGGTTGTACAGAGAGAATATTTTGAACAGCTTTTTACTATAATTTCATTCAGTTTGGCATGTGGTTTTTTTAATTTGTTTGGTCAGTTTGCAGTAGCATATTGAGCTCAGTGCATTAAGACTTCGAAGCTCAACACCAGAAAATACTATACTTGTTTTACAATTTTGGACTTGGACTCGGACTTGGACTCGAGAACACTGGACTCGGACTTGGACTTGGACTCGAGCTCCTCGGACTTGGACTTGGACTCGGACTTGAACTTATGGACTTGGACTCCGACTTGGACGCGAGCTTGTTGGACTCGACTACAGCCCTTATTCCTTGCTGTAAGGGAATAATTTGTTGCACTGACTCGGTTCATCCCTCAAATTTACACTTCTTGACTTCTTCATTTTTGACGATGTTTTCACGTCTTGACCACTTGATGACCTCATATGACCTTTGAACCCTACCAAAAAGTGAATCACAAAAAAAACGAAAAACAGAACATGTCCTAGGAGGGAATAGTACCAGGAACCGTCTGCGTGCGAAATTCAGTATTTAGTATTATTAATCATCCTATATTCACAACATCCTTTACACATGTTCATAATTAGGTAATGTAATTAAAAATTATGACTGTAATAGTAATGTTTGTGAAAAAATGTATTTTTTTCTTTATAATTTTATCTTTGAAGTGGTACAGAATTTAAAGTTAACTTTTCGTTTGTAACCAAACGTCGGACACAATTTGGAGGAACCACCCACTGCATATTTAGTTTACGAGGTTCTCGTAGTTTCACCTCTGATGACCTCGGATGACTTTCGACCACCAACATACCTAAAGGGTTCTCTTTCTCGAAAAGCAACACATCTATATACCAAATATGAAAAGGATCCATCATCCCTGTCTTGAAATATCGTATCTTTTTAAGTTTTTCGGTTTTGACTTTGCCGAAACTTAAAAATTGTGCTTTGAGTAATATTTGATTTAAGCATCAAAAATGATAAGGAAAACATAAATAGAAAAGGAGCAATGCCTCTGTCAACAGCAGAATGTGCCGTCTTTTCTATTTATTTTGGTTGGTGACAGAGGCATTGCTCCTTTTCTACTTATTTTGTTCAAGTCAACCTCACCAACGCACGGACTTCATCACGTTTGTATATATATATATATATATATATATATATATGATTTGGATTGTAAAGGTAGACTAATTTGCGACGGTGTGAAAACATTAAGACATTTAATACTTCTCTAATATCCTTATATAACCAATGCAAGCGCAATGGTATTGTTTTTTATACTTTGAATGATTGTATTCAAACAAATTTCAGGCATGGTAGGCAGGTAAGTATAATAATTTTATGGTAATTTGTCGAAGAATTGTTATCAAAACCTTTTCTCTATTTTTAATTAAAAGGAACAAGCAGTCGCCCCAAATTTGCTTTGAAATATCAGCAAACTCAAGTGACAAGTGCCTCTAAATGTGTTTTTAACAGAAATTTATAACTAACAGGTAAATCAGGGAATTATCCTCCATGAATTCAATAATTCAATTACTCAAATATTGTCACATGGCTAAAAGGAGCCATTCGTGAATTGGGATACGGGGTAAACTTATTCTAAATCCCTCGGTTGCAATTTTCCCTTTAAACTCAAAACACAAAAGATTCCGAACTTAAGCTTGACTGTTGAGTGTAAGCCAGTAAAAGTAAAGATATCATTAAGAAACCGACTTTCTCTATACATGTTGTGATAATAATTCTATGCAACAGTAGCTAAACTGCTAAAAGATCATATTCAACTATTCTCCCCCTCCCGAATGTGCAAGTAACATGATCATATAATGTACTTATCACCGCTAACTGTATAAATGCTTCATAATAGTTCGTCATGTCTTTGAAAATTTTTCAGAAAATTTTTAGGTTGTTCTCAGAAGAAGACGGGGATGCTTAAATGCTTTTTGATCTATCATGTTGAGCTTACCATTGTCAACGTCCTATTCTACAAAACATGAATCGTCCAAGTCGGTCAAGAAGATGAAACTATAGCAAACTATACAATTTCAATAGACAAAATGGCGGCCATTTTGAAATTCAACGCCTAACTGGATTTTGAAAAAATGATTAAACTTACAAGAAGTACAATCCGTCCACTCTCCTGATTTGAAACTTTTCTTTCTCTCCTTCCCAACAATATAGCCTATAGCATCGTTAAAAGTGCCTTTTAGGCCCGATTTATTATGTTAATGTATGCCCTTACCTGGAAGTTGACACCAGTTTCGCAGATAGCAAGTAGAATGTAAGCAGTGAGAGTCAGTTCATCATTCACACCGCCCTAAGATTGAAATGTGTAAAGAAGTACTCATGATTAAATGTAACTTTAAAAGAGTAAAGCAATTAAACATCACATATTGTATAGCGTGTCAAAATTTTATTGTATACCTTACAAACATTTCGGTCATGTTGCAACAGCTTCTCTAAACCATTCAATATTTGTGTGCAAAATATATTCGTGCGAAGTTAAGCCCGTAAGTTGAATAGCACCGGTAGAGGACAAAGTTTTTCGTTCATCCCAACATATGGATGAGATGTTCATCTCAAGCCCCTATTGTGACCGCAGCAAAAGAGAGCCGCCACGCATCACCATTGCTCTAATGCATTTTAGTACATCTCGCCACTTAAAAACTATTTCTCTCCCTGGAACTATCTCTCCCCCACCACCCCATCCCCTCCCATCCAGTTCACTTGTTCTGGCTGACCAGACGTGTTTCACATTATGTAAATATTTGACTTTTTGTGGAAAAAAAAAACCCATCGCTAATAGACATGACCAGCGTAGGTAAAAAATAAAATGGACACACTTTCTTTTTGCTTTAAAATATAAAACATGAGTGAATGAAATACGTACCTGCATTCCTTTGTGAATTACTCTTCCGCTATTTCGAAAACACCCCGTGTCCAGATTTTGTAAAGATTTTAGCCACTGAACACTGACCGCTAGATCATTGTCATCAATTGTGACGAAATCCCTCGCTTGAGCAAAAGAACGAACTACGAAGGCGGTAAGCCAAGCGCTCCCTTTACCGTCGCTTTGGCCAAAAGCAGAGTATGAACCATCTCGAAGACGATATTTCAGCTGTCTCTGATATCCGATCAAAATATTGTCCTCTGCCTTACCTGCAACTTCTGGGACAGCTTGACCAGTGCTTGTAAAGTAAAAAAGAACGTATATATTTGGTACGAGACCGAGCATATTTTGTTCACCGCATCCCGTCGGAATCCTCAACAATTTTTCTAAATTAGACAAAGTCGGTCCGAGCACATCACCTGCAAAAAGGAAAGGTGTAATTTGAATTTTTTTTTTTGTACGTAGGAATTTTGAAAAAATGTTCAATTAGTAAAATGATACTTTTCCAAAGCAGTTTCTAAGTTCTCCTTTTCTATGGAACTATAAATTTCCTATAAGTAAGATCTTAAAATAATGCATGTCTATTGATGTAACTTACAAAAATTTGAGGAGAGGTATTTCGGGCATGAATCTGAGTGGGATTTTGCTAAACAAATTCTTGGTACGTGACACGCGAACTGAAGGTAAAGCTTCATTCAGAGAGGATTAATCACATCTTAGCTGACATCGCAATGTCTTCACAGCCGCGCCTGGGTAAATTAACTGATACAGGTATCCTAAATCGGTATCAAATACTTGAATTTATTAGCGACTTTAATACTTGCAATTGGTTTCATTTTTCTCAGCAATATTCCCCGCCCCGGGTTTGTTTTATGAAATATCGAACAAACGAGGGAGAAACTTTAGCTGATTTCGTAAGGGTTTAGTAATTTAAATATGATTTGGGTGAATACTGACAGCATTACACTATCAAATGGTGCATAGTATAGCTTGAACATTCTGACACGTCTCACGAGCGGAATTACACTACGGCTATACAAAAATGAAGCTGTTATCATCATTGGTATTGGCACTTTTGTGGCATTTTTAGGACCCCATGTGAGGAAAATGCGTACGTCGTTCTTCCAAACCCCGTAGCAAACTCTCTTCCTTATTGAAAATATTGCAAGATGGGTTTCTTTTGTCGTAAACTCATGGAGCCAATACCCTTCGGAGTTTTAAAACAATAATCTAGAGAACTGTACCATATTGTAGGGTAGAGGGAACTAAACTTACTAAAAAGAAAAATCATTACTTGATAATGTAAAACTATAGAGATAGCCTGACCTGTGAGCGTTATTTTTCCTCTAGCAGAATCAGGAACATAGTTGTCTGGGAGAAGGAGGGCAACATTATCCAAAAAGGAACTTGGTCTATAATCTGTGGAATAGAGGGAAATCATCTAACTCTTTATAAACGAGCCCGTTTTGAAAAAGTATGTTATTTTGTGTTTAAAAATCATTCTGTAGTCTCTTATAACTCTTAAGCGGGAAAGGTACTTCACTTATATTACCCTGTTAGTGCCAAAACAGAACAGCGATAGCCTACGGTATGTTAATTCTTAAATTAAGAAAGCCACTGCCCCAAGTTTTACAGTTCATCTAATTTAAAAATCCCAAATTGTCACCCTCTTCGCCTTATCATGAATCTAGTAAAATTTACATTTTAACAAAAAGTTCGTTCAGTGTCTTCGTCACATATGGCACTTATTTCAAATGGTGTCCTTTAAGTTTAGGCCCTACTTCTACTAATATTCGGAAGCGGGTACTTGGAAACTATCATGGTGTTAAGTTTACTAAAATTCAGTTGTAATGAAAACCGAATATTATGTTCTGTTGTACGCAACAAAATACTCAGATCTGGGGTTTGCTCACTTTAAAAGGCACCCTGGTTAAATACCATCCAGGATCAATGTCAAATATTAGCCAACAAATTTCTGGTTAATATTCAGCAGAAAATATTGGTCAAAGTTGGAACTGTTTTGTTGTCAAGTCCAAGTATATATATATATATATATATGATTCAAATACAAGAACTTGAAACTACATATTCGCTTTACAACGCTGTTTCGTAAGG
>WURT03590609.1:4760-20625 GCA_009936505.3 Holothuria glaberrima
AAACGTTTCCAATAGAAGTGAAAGCAATATTTTTTGTTCGGGCTGCAACTTTAAGACCGGGCGCTAACGCACGTGCTTCAGATTGCGTTCGGGCGGGGCGCCCGGACAAAACGGCTAGTGGAGAACACTGTATACTGATCACTAACGAAGGATCAGTGCACTATCGTGACTTTATCCGTTTCAGAGTGTGGTTTTCGTCGGCAACCTTCTTCGTTTGATGCCAGATGCTTCGCCTATGCCTCAAACCGACGCACTATAAACATCAAAATGACCATACTTATGCTAGACGCAGGAGGGTGGAGCCAGGTGGGGCGGTGCAGGGGGGCACGACCCCTATTGTCGGGGCAACAAATTCCTTGATTTTGCCTTGAGTGGGGAATACTGCCCAATAAAAGCCACTACTTTGTATATTTTCTCTAATAGTGATTCCAAAATTTTTGGCGCGCTCTACGCAAAAATTTCACTTTTACCATCCTTATGGCAACCCATCGGCTTCTTCTGAGAGCTTGGCCGCCACTTGGCGCCACCCCTAGTTAAAGAGGCAAATTTGTGGTGAGAAGTGCGATTTCCTGTAATCAAGAGCGTCTGGAAAGCAAGATTTTCTGACCTTAGCCCCAACCATGGTGGGGCTGAGGTCGGGTTGCTTCTGTTGGACGCTGCAAAATGCAAACTGCCCTCTTAAAGAACCGCTTCTTATGAAAACCGTTTGCCGTAGATACAGCTTCTGGAGTCGGGACCTTTTTAGTATGAATTTTTCATTTTCTAATTATTGTCCTCTCTCTTAGCCTGATATCCTCCCCTGCGGCCCTCGACCTCTTTCCAGACTCTCCATTTGGCCCTCACCCTCAAAAAGTTTGAGGACCACTGGTTTAAAGTTACCGGCGGGCAAAAATCTACTTCTGGCTCAACTTCTGTCACAAATTAAGTGGCCGTACAAGGACCGTGCTTTTGGAATTCTTTGTGGTCTGACGCCAGAGCACTTAGGTCACTTTGCCAATGGCTAAATCGAACCATCTCATTTATCAGTGGGCTTAAAGTTCTCAGAGGGTACGGACTTCGGGTTCCCGGAGAGCACCTGAGACTAAGAGTAACCCTGATCACATTGCCATTAGTTTGGGCAATGGTGGCTATACTTGTGTTGCCATTACGGGAGCCGTGGGTCGGAAACCTTAAAATGATCTATATTTATAGGTGCACATCATAGAAATTAAATTCTTTTTAATTTCTATAGTGCACATACACGCATATGTATATGTAAACTTATTATGTTTACCTATACGCATATGTATAAGTAGGTTATACATAGGTGTATACGTATACGTAAGGTGTATGTGGAAATATAAACGTAAGATTACGTTTAATTGATGCTAGCAATATAAAAGTTGAGCCAGGACACTCAGAGAGGTCAACTCTCTACAAAAATTAAGTCGGCATGTTCTCATTAGCGACGTCGAAGGAGTACAAATAGTCCCATGCCCGAGTCCCTGAATGTTCGTTCAAAAGCCAATTACAAACAAACTTCTACCATGCAGTTTAAGTTCAACAACCTATTGATTTGAGTAGTTAATTTGGAAGGATAAAGGAACGCTAATAACTTGGAAGGTCCCTGAAAACGACAAGAGAAAGTTACACGTGTGCGAGAACAGCCCGAAAATAGTCTGTAAAGCTTGAGTTATGTCTATTATACAACTTTCTAATTAATTTAATTGAATTTCTAATTAAGGGACCGACATTTAATATGCCAGTCAGGGGCGGATCCAGGTTTTATACTGTAAGGGGGAGGGGGTTGACAATCATTGGTTTGTGGATGAGTGATGGCCTTCCTGGGGGAGGGGTCTAAGGGGAGGGGAAATTTGGGTATCAGGATGGAGTCTATATGGAAAATTGTGCTATCATTTTCCATTTCTCCAGCATGTTTATGCACTAGAAATGGGATTTATTGTGGAGAAGACTATACAGCAAATACATAGGTCTATTTCAACCTTCATCATTCATGCCATGCCCCTTTGATTGGAATGGTAAAATTTGCAAGAATGTTTATCCTTGGGCGATTAGTGATGGTCATCCTACGGGAAAAGTCTAAGGGGATGGTGTGTCCTTCTTCACGTTTAAAAATATTGATCTCAGGACGTAGCTTAAATCAGTGGGGCCGCAAGGGTCTGGTTATTGGGGGACACCACACATGACGTCTTAATGCCACCTCGGCCCCAAGTCTGTGTAAAATATATTTTATTAAGCGCCCGCGATTGTTTACAGCAGTGGAGGATCCTTCCTTTGACACTACATAATGGTGCCGTCCTGGGGGAGGAGTGTAAGGGGAGGGGTGTAATTTTTGTTTATTTAAGGTTGCTTAGATGCAAAATGGTGCTATCTTTGGGATATTTTTGGAACTGATCATATATTGCTGGAAAATGTCCATAATTTACTAAATTCTAATTTTAGTTAGATGAAAGAGGGGAGTATGTTGTTTAAGAGAAGGGTATGTTGTCAACAAAACTCCTGAAGCCCCTTTTGGTTACTTTACTGCCTTCTATTCTGGGAAAGTTTTTAGGTAAAAATACGTGCGTGGGGTCCACAGAAACATTCTTAGACTATTACGAAAATTTCCTTTATTTCATTGCGCATTACAAAAGGGTATCTAAGGCTACTGGCCACCATATTGGTCTCCGAGAAGCTCTGGATTAATTAGGTTAAATGGGGTACTGACATGATGCTTATTACCTGACATCCGAATGAAATTACAGAGTAAAGCTCCGAGCACTTTACAACTATCGTATTTTTACTACTTTGAACGAAAATCCCGACAGACAGCTTCCAGCAATGGGAAATGGGAGGAAGGGAGAGTGTAGGTGCAGGGAGGTGATGTAAGATCTCCCTGATAGGTAAAGCAAAAGGGGCGAAGGACTAACAAGCGCGTTTCAGAATGCTTTTTCGTTGTAGGTGTATTAACAATCACCAACTATAACGATACTAGCTGTGCGAGAAGCACTCGGTATTTTTTCGAAAAATGTATAACAGAAAATACGTACTTTTAACCTTCCACATTATGTTACAATTTAGATTGAAACATCCCATATTGATGCGAGGCCCCTACAGTGTTTTTCGGAAAAGTTTTGTGATCAGAATAGCTCCAGTGTATTATTACCGTAATAATGGTCATGAGATGGAGTGCACACTGCGCCGAATGCGTGCGAAGCGCGAAGAAATTTTTCATTGAATAAAATTTCCTTGACCAAACTTGCATCATTCAGGTTCTGCGTCGAGACACTTTCAATTCCCTAACAAACCTATACGCCAATCAAAAAGTCGGTCTAATTACCTGGATGCGAGGTCCGTATTTGTCTTCACAACACTATTTTGAAGTTCAATAGCAAAAGTTTGCGACAGACAGTTATAATAGCCTACACGTCTTCGGGTTAAATCACCTTAATTACAATCTTCAACTCGATAGCAGAGTAGGCCTATACAAGGGCTCTGTATTAATCCTGCGAAATAAGAGGGCACTGCGTACAAAAGAGTACACGAGGTTTCACTCAAGCTAAAACTAAGAATTCCTGACAGGCTGTGTTATAAAAAAGAACCCAGTCCAAACTCTTTCTTTGGAGTACTTCGAAGGTTTTACCGACCAGGAACCTAAGAAAATTGGTAATAATTTTCCATATTTTGTTGGGAGTCTAAAGGGGATAGCCTATTATAGCAAATAATAATAAAAATGCAAAAATTAGCTATTTAAAAAAATCTAGAAAAATTCAAGGGGGGGGGGGTTAAGCCCCTAACCCCCTCCTTGGATCCGCCACTGCATATGCCCATGGTTTGATCCACTACGCCATGCCATGTTAAAGTGGGGACTCTAGATCCGTGGTACTGAAAAGTATCGATATTCGAATGAAGTCCACTGGCACAGCATCCATGAAAGGGTAGTTTTAGAAGGGAGGTGATTTTAGAAGAAGATGAGAATTAAAGTTGGTGACTCCTTACTGTAGGAAACGAAGTGTGTTAAAAGGAGAAAATTAATGAACAGAGGGCCACATAATTTTTAGTGCGCTACGCGCCCTATATACTGATATAGTTACTCCAGTTTCTTCAATAGTTCCATTCCACATTGCTAGATACTACAACTCCTGTCCACCTTATACCAAGTAATACTAACGCAGAATGCAAAGTTTATGTGGAAGTCGTAAATTTCATTCCATATCGCAAAACCTAGTTGCTGTTCTCTTGTGTGTCATGCGGGGTGCGGTCTGTTGGAAAGCAACTCACGGAGCAAAGTTTGGTTATTTCATAGGGGAGTCAGGTGGTTTCGATAAAATGTTTTTTATCCCCAATATTATCTGCAACCCCTAAAGTTTGTTCATTTGGCTCAAATTATGGCCAAATATAAAGAGCAATTTTCACAAATATGTATTTTAAGAAATATTTTCCCTATTGTTATAATTTATTGAAATTTTAATATAAGCGGCCATTTTGCTATTTCCGCCATCTCTTGGTTAGCACGGATCCTGTAAGAAATGTTCAGAAAAATACTTGTAGAATATTTACAAGAGAATATGGGCACAGATTAGGTCTACTCGTGTTAAAGGTATTTTTAATGATTATTTTTCCTATTATTTTAATATATTGACATACCGCAATTATTGCATTGGCGGCCATTTTTCTTTTTCCTCCATATTGGTTGACCTGAATCCAAAAGAAGTATTTTGAAAAATCCTTTGGGATTATTTGTCATGAAAATATGGCCAGATATTTAGGTCTACTGTGTCAAAAGTATTTTTAATGAATATTTCTCATATTATTTGTACACATTATGATCGCTATAATGGCGTTCATTTGGCTCAGGCTGTCAAGAACTCTTGTGCCAAGGATTGTTAAATTCAGTCTTAATAATAAAATATTAATTTACATCATTATGATAGGGGATTGTGGAAATTTGCAATGTTTTTACACAATTTTTGGAAATATTTCATTCAGTGTGGCGACCATTTTGTTTTTTCACCATCTTGGTTAGCCTGAATCTCACCAATACAGTAGCAAAGTTAATTTTGGCATTTTTGTCATACAATATGACAAAATTTGAAGAGTCGATGCCTCAAAATATTTTTTAAGAATATTTTCTGTATTATTATTTAATACAAAATATTCATAATTTTTGCAGCCATTTTGTTTTCGGCAGCCATTTTGACTGAGTGAAACCCAATATTTTTACTGTTACCACTTGATTTCGTGTTCAGAGGACCCTATGGTTTCCAAAAAGTATTGGGTCGGAGAGTTGTGGTGGGGGTGCCCGTGAGGTACCTGGCCCATATGGCCTAGCTAAAACCAAATAATTGAAGGAGACTATGTCTCACACTCATATATCAGCATATGTAAATGGTTGTTGACCAAATGTTGTGGGAGGGAAAGGGGGTACTGTTTATCAATCAAATTATTGCATGCGGACCAAGTCCCCACCCTCCCCCACAGAAATGATATTCGCACAGCCTAAGAAACTTAGAAGTGGGACAGTCCCAGAGTCAATCATACTGTTCCATACCATTCTGTTGTCTGAAGTCGTTTACATGGTAATAAGGTTTTCTTGTTTATCCTTCTTCTTCCCCCCCCCCCCCCCCCTTTCTTTCATGACAACTTTTGGTCCAAGGAAAGGTAGGCCGTTCTATTTTTCTTCAAGTTACCTGGAGGTCGAAAAATCAATTTACTTTGACTACGGAAAATCCGCTCGAAACAATGAAACATGGTTATGTCACTATACTGAAAATGATAGGTGACCCTCAACGATATCGGACTTCGTCGATCGTTGCTCATTTTGTTCCCTCAATTCCCTATAATGTAATACAAAAAACCTAATAGACAATGAATTTCGACAGACTAAGAAAGCAGGCTTTTGTTACACAGATGTGAAACTAACGAGGTGGCAATGCACCATGCATGTCAGTCTGCCACACTGATTTGCTTTAATGACATCATCGTAGTTCATTTCTCGCGATCTTTGCATTTACATCTAGCGGCCGCAACTCATTACCACCTACACTGTTTTTAAAATTCTCCATTTACTCCAAAAGAATATATTTTTCATTGATAAAAAGTGTGAATTATGGCCTTATAAACCAATTGCGATGTTTCAGTGATATTTTAAAATGGATATTTTTGTCAGTAATCTATTTTTATTATTTTTGTGTTGTTATTTTATTACGCCTTTGCCGTGCGGATGACGAGTATTGTTTACTGTTCCCGTTTGGAAGTCCCTTGTTGCATAGTAATGAGCTAGCTAGCTACATATGGACATGGACTCAACGTCTTCCACCCCGGAAAGACCTGACAAATTGGCCTAAAAGCATCGGTAAGATCAATTGATTTTGTATCACTTGTCCCACCAAGGAAGAATCAATCACTTAAGGTATGCACTATAGAAAGACTGCAGTTGTCAGTCGGTGCAGTTGGTGATATTTGGGCTTAATTTGGGTGCTCTAGAAGCTATTTCTTACTAAACGAACTGGTCGGCGTTACGCTGTGCAAAAGTACACACTTTGTACAACTACAACACAGTATTAGTACTACAGTAAGTTACGTTAGGATATTGAATTGAAAATGTGACAGCACTGTATTCAAACACAGGCCTTGATGAACCCAAATGAGACATTATTTATCAAGTTGGACATGATGTGTCCCATTCTGAGTTTAAGCCAGGTAGTTAGCCGGTTAAAAGGCGCTTAAGAAGTGCCGCACGTGCCAGTCGCACAGTGTAGGTTACAAATACAGTCACTCATGAGTCTCTTGTAGATTAATGTTGATCGAGTTCTCCACCTCAGTGTTATTTTGATATGGAATAAAGAGTAAGCTGTGGCCCAAGGTTCTGCAAAGTTGTGGTCCATGTTTAAACCAATTGAAGTTGTACTACAGCTTTTGCTTAACCAAGGCCTACTGTCTATACGTAAGCTAGCCAAACCCACTACTACTGTAGGGCTAGTATTTTACTTGTTAAGCCCTACAGCTTCCATGTAATGCATACCCATTACATTATACAGAAGTCTATAGTGCAATATCAGTAATTAATGGAAGCCACAGCTTCGATTGTAGGGATTGCTTTCATTGTCACCTTCTTTTCACCCACATATGTGGCTCAGTATACCATCTGGTGCATACATGTACAACATGGACATATTGGCAGAGCATACAGCTATGCATGCAAAAGAGGAGATTTGTGGATTTTGTCCTGCTTATGCAGCTCAGTAGATGTTCTCATGTACACCCATTTCAACGTAAACCTATTAGCACAGCAAAAAGCTACACATGTGAAAGAGGGATTTCGCTAAATACATGCACATTCAAGAAGGGATTTGTGGATTTCTGCCTGCTTTGCTACTCGGTAGATGTTGTCATGTACATACATTTTAACATAAACCTGTTAGGAGAGCCAACAGCTGTGCATTGGAAAGAGGGGATTTTGCTAAAATGCATACATGTTCAACTTTCACCATTTGCCTAACGCTCTAACCGTGTTAAATTCCAACCATCTCACTGATAATACCCATTGGACAGACTGTGTATTTTGATATTGATCTAGTGCTGCATAGATACAGTGATCAAGAAATGAAATTCAAACAAGTGTATAATCCTTCTTACATGAACGTTCAACCAAAATGGACATTTTATCTAAATTTCTTGGCCTTCTGTCTGTTGGAAACTCGAACATTTTTCATTGTGCTCACGGATTCATATATGTAAACTGATACGTCAAGGAAATTATGTATGTGAAATGGTATGGGTATTTTCACAAGTGTATGTGTGTGGCGCTGCCTCTCACCTTCCTACATTCAGGTTTTAATACAACAGTACAACAACTATAGCTCCTTCTCAACATGTACGTACATCAGCTCAGTCAGACAGTCTTGTATGGTCAAAAGTTGATAAAAGGTAATTTAAAGATTCTTGTTCTTTTAGGCCTATATCATGTTATTTATCTTCGTTACAATAAAGTAGTAGTATCCTTTTTTGCATCTTTGGAGTAATAGGATGTCTAATGTGAGGGAACTTAGGGTTTAGGTTACTTAAAACTACCCAGCAGTTGGGAGTCACTCGGACTCAGAGTCTCAGTCAGGCTAGCTTAGGCCAGGCTAAGTAAACCAACGTTTGGATTTGTGTAGCCTGTTACGATACTAGTGAACTTAGCGTTACCCATAATTAAGAGTGAGACTTGGCCCATGAAGTTTAACTTTTGACATAACCATAGTCACATTACGTTGAAGTCAGCAATTGAAAATGTTACAAGAGTCAGTACCGTAACATAATGATACTTGCTTAGTGGTCAATAATACCATATTTTGCAAAGTCTTGTCAAAAGTCTCTTATGGGCCTATTTTCTCATTTTATGGAATTCTGCAAATTGCATACTCCTACAAAATCCATTGTAAAAGATTGATTGTCTGTTCATAAAATCACTTGGGTAGGGGTTTCTTCAGGGTGATGAACAATTTTACACACAACACCAAGTCAACGCTTGAAAAACACAGGGGCGGAGTGTGAATCCACCCCCGAAATGCTAAAAATTGCCCCTGAAATGGTCGTGACGGGGGGCGAAAAAATTATGCAAACTTGAGGAAATCGCCCCCGTAAATTCCCAAGAACGTTCGAGCTGAGAATGCTTCACTTTTTCCTCTGGTGAAAAAATATGTAGTCAAATTTCTGATGGAAAATAACCATGCAAACATGACTTCTAAATGCTCAAACGAGTCCGAACACCTGCCGATAATCACAATTTGTACTGCTTTTAAAACCTGTACGTCGAGATCTAGCGATCATTGAATTCACTTTAATTCACCCAAATTGTTCAACAAACGAAACCAAGTATCAAATTCGCGGTCCTTAATAATTGTATGCCAGTTTAATGTAGGGCCAAACTGTAAGCAAACACCGATACTTAAGACCATTTCCGTGTTCTTTACAGAAGATCAAGTGAAACGACCGATTTAAGCACAGGAAAGTCACAGCATGTGTATAGGTCCATAATTGCATGCAAATACTAGGACATTAGGCTACGCACCTGCTCTGTACAAAAGTTTACGTACATCGCAATAACATTGAGCAAGGTACGGGAAAATTACAGTATTTTTAATCTGGGCTTGTACGGCTTAATTTCCAGTTGTTTCATCATAGTTTGCAGTAGTAACGGCGGGTGCTTTTATGTAAAAATGCATTTTAATTTGCGTGAAAGTAACGGTGTTTTTGTACTTTTATGATTTACGCAATGACGATGTATGAAAAGTGACCCGGTAAGCTGTGCAAGAAAGTCGCACGCATAGGTGCACCCAAATTAACTCGTACTAGTTCCCATTTATTTGCGCATAGCTATGGCATGAATCGAACAGATATTTACATATGGATATACATAGTGCGAGTATCATTACATGCTGCTATATGAAACCCTCACAACACTTGAGCCTATCACTCTGTTCATGCATAGATAAAGCACAGTAGGATCGTGAATGGTGTGAAATGGCCAAGTGCATACATTGAAATATTGCGGGCGTCCGGGTAATGTTTTTTACCCTTCGTCTGTGAAAGACCTGGGCTGAGATAATGATATATATTGAAAGTGAATATACTGTAGCTCAATTATTGAGACGCTTAGCTTTGCACCAAAAATTATTGAGCTGTACTGTAGCACCCGAAAATCTGAAAGTAGCACCCGAAATCAAATTTACGGGGGGGCGATTTTTTCTTTGAAGTAGCACCCGAAATTGAAAAAGTAGTTCAAGCCCTGCACAACACCAAACATGGGCCTGGCCCATATGGTCCATTTTGTGAGACTTTGTGAGACCATTTTGTGAAACCCCCACAGATTCTCTTCTACAATATGATGGTTCATCATAATGATACTCTGCTAATAGTACCTTGAAAGTGTTCAGGAATTGGCATTTCAAGGTCATACAGCCATAATTTATTCAAATTCATTATAGGTCATATATGATGCTTATACTATTAAACACAAAAAATAAGCCACCCTTGGTTGAAGGTATCAGCTTCTGCACCATTCTAGCTCAACAGTGGTAATGGACATGAAGTAAAATATTCCAGTCATGGCTCAAAATTGTTCAATAATTTGACCTGCCTTATACAAACATCAGACCCATAACACTTTTGGTATTTTCTTCAAGGGGCGTCTTAAAAGGCAACCTTGCCAAACATTTCAAACAGTTGAAACATACTATTTGTATATACAAAGGGTTCACTTCCTGAAAAAACTGATTTCTTAAATAAAAGTGGAAGAAACACATTTCTTCCACTTTCTACTGACACAGACTTGAAAAACCTAAAATAAACTGTTGAATGACCACTACACAACTGAAGAATATGTACTCTAGTAAGTTTCTTCAATGATACATGAAATTTGAAAAATAAAAATCCAGTGAACAATGGAAAATTTCAAAGCTCTTTCCAAAATTACCTTAAGTATTGATCCTTATCAAATTCTTACGCATAACTTTGATCATGAAATCATAAAAAAATATACTTCAGTAGTGTCTCCTAGAAAAAAGCTTAAGATATCCATGTTTTAGATATGACAGTTGATTGATGCAAATAATTAGTATTTTCATTCAAATATTCAATATCTTTCACTTTCTTCCACTTTTGACTCCATAATCCAATACTTGATACTTTATATGCCTTTTGCAGAACTCAGACCAATCACAGATAGTCATGATGTACTTCATGCAACTGTGTTGTAGGTGTCTGTGAAGTCACTTTTTTGTGCATAGATCGGTAGTTCTTTTGTGTTTTTCTTTCAATTTGTTTCAAAGAACAGTGTGTACTCACTTAAAATATCTTCCCATTTTCTAGTTCAATCACCAGTCATATCCATTTGATAAACAAGAACAATAAAGATGGGAAACTTACAAAAAGGTGTTTTAAATGTTCGTTGCAAATGTTCTTTTAGTTACTTAGTTACACTCTGGACACCTACAAAACCTCCTTGATGCTACAGCATTTGTCATCCTGGGAAATGCCTTTTCCATCACAAATCCTCTATCCACCCATCCCCCCATAACAAAAACAGAGTACTCCTTAGTCCCTCCCCCTCCTCTCACCCCCTCACCCCCCATAAGACTAAAGGTTCCATATATCTATTTCTTCTACAGGCTTTGATATGTACTTGCCTGTAAGTAAAAGTTGTCTAGTTGCCACTGGGATCACTAGGTCTATTACAGGTACAGTAGGGCTGCACCAGTGATATACATTAAAGAATTAACAGTGAGTGGAACAAGGTTACAGAAGGGATGATCAATACATGCAGTGGTAACATTTCAAAGGGGTGCCTTTATTTTGATTATTATATTCATGCTCAGCCATGAGGCCCTATAGCCTATGCTGGAGCCATGCCAGTATGCACTCTGCTAGTTTCTGATCAGAAGCAGAAGTAACGTTAATCACAATATTTTACATTGATTAGACTAGAAGGTATTTTACAATCTGACTCATGATTTTGTGTCTTATAGTCGGTTTGGAGTAGGAATGCAACATTTAAGTTCTGATGTCCCATGTAGTTTTTACACAAAGTGTGGATGTATTTCCCAACTTCAACAGCTATGCAGTAACCTAGACTGTTTCTGTACATCATATTTAACAAAAATTGTACTAAGATGTGGAATTTCAGCCTCCAAGTTTGATTAGCATCCAAAGAAAATGATTTTGTGGGAATTTCTCATGTGGCTTTCTGACCGTGAAAATGTGTCAGGCTGAAACATTGAATAGGCCTACTTTTATTAGCATCTCATAGAAAATGATCTTGTGGGCACCGCTGCAAAACTTGCAAAATTTCGAGAGCACACATACTTTGAAGACCCAAATTTCTAGCTTGAAAGTCCAGAGGTTTTGTACATATTAACCTGTCCGTGATTTGTATTTAAAGGCTGTTAGACGTGACGTAGGTAATTCCCGACCCCACCCCTACTGCTGTTCCTGGGGAAACCTGTAACCGTTGTAAGCATTGTCTTCTCATGTTATTACGTGCGGTTTCATGTGGGATGTTTTAATCCGTGAACCCCAAACACGGTAACCTGTAAAACAGGCTTAACTTCGATACCGCTGCAATTTATTGTGAGGACATGGTATATATACGTAATTATGTTATGAAAACATCTGGGTGCATTGAACTTAAGCACATTAAAACATGTCATCACACATCGTTAATTATTCCCTGACATTGTTTCATTGGCTAATAGCCTGCTTTGACTGATCCATTTATACTGTAGGGAGATTTACCTTTACTACAACAAGGATGGGTTGCTTGAAAATTTATCATATCGGGAGGCTGGAGCTTTTTGATACTAACTGCACTTGGAAAGAAAATAAGTACGTATTTTTATGGAATGAAGCGGCTTAGAAACTGTGTGATTTTAGTGTGAATGACAAAAACTGAGACAACAAACACACACAAGTCTGTTGTACACTGAAAAACAGTGAGTAATGAATGTATGAAAAGATGATTTGGAAAAAATTAAGAACACTGACCGATTGACATGCAACAAGAACATACTTTCACTTCCATACCAACCATGTGCGTAGCATGTATAAGTGTACTCCAGTTTCATCTATGTGGCACAGAACAGCACATTTTGTAATGGCTATGAGTTTGGTAGCAGAGTTTGCGTTTCTCTGAAAAAGTCGTCGTAATTCGTGATAGTATTTTCTTTTTTACGACCATTCAAAATTTTGCGTCGTAACTTTTGAAATTTCTGGCGTAAATGATTAAATATACAGTGCCTACCGCGATAAGCCATAAATGGCAATGTTAGCACAGGCCTAGCCTATAGGCTTTTAGCCTACAACAATGTTAGCGCAACTTATCGATAAATTTGAGTGTGAATGAAATGACTTTATATCAACCTGTTTTTATGATCAGAAACGGCAACAGATGTAGCTTTACAGTTTACCTAATGTTAGCAATGTTAGATTAAACACAATGACAAATGTATTCCCATACAGTGTACATACAGTATGTGTGGCAGTGCCGCGATCCGGAACGTTTGTTGTCACTTGTCAAAAGTTGCAAGACATTGGGATAGACCATTATTTGGAGGTGTTCTTTCTTATAGTTAAAGTAAACTAGTGGAATGTGTAGTGCGAACAATATTATAATTCAGCAGGTGAGTGTTAGTGAGTTGAATTTTCTGTCGTAAAGATGGGCAAGTCGAACTTTATATTTACGACTGAATTGTATTTTTGGTCGTATGGAAAATTTCTGTCAGCGTAAAAAATGCCCGTTTCGGCGTAAAACGCAAACCCTGTTTGGTAGCTACTGTAGGAAACGTAGCAGTGACCATACCCAAATTATGCCTAAAGTAATGATTAGAAAAAGTTGAGTTGAGAATATTTCTATCACATAACTTTCACCATCTAGCAGAGTTATGACTTAACTGACATTTATCAATATTGCCATTCAACAAAAATACTTAACCATTTACACTGTAACGCGAAAATATCCGCTGTAATTATCACGCAGTCTACCAAAGACAGGAGTGGAATTGCATGTCCCACGGTACGTATTGTAACAGCCACTATCTGGCTTTCGCACTGATTGCGGCATTGAAGAAATCCAAGAACACGAAAATCTTGGGATTTCTCGTCGCACGTTGGAAGGAAATTATGCCTATGTCACAGCATAGTAGATCAATTGGTATATATGTACTGTAACATACAGCTGTAAGAAAGCATGTGGAATTGCTTTTGTTCGGTAGTATATGGTATCTGTACGGAGATTAAATGTGGTACGATGGTTGTTTTCTGCAAAAAGCTGCATTCAAGTCAAAACATTTCATTCAATATTTGAAGATCGGCTAGCAACAGATATTGTTGTGATTTGACAATAAAGAATGGAGTTTATAGCTGCTTTATTTAATTTGGGACTAGGATGAAAATTTCTAGCTGCGACATGTTTTTCGCAGACACAATGTGTCTTTGCATCCAGCTTTTTGCAGCGGTGCTTGTGGGAATTTTTCACACTTGCAGGTTTAGCAGGCTGAAAACTAGGTATACACCAACATTGGAAGAATGGGGACATGGGATGGGACATTAAATGTTGGATGGGGATGTTAAATGGCAGTCCTGGAAGCAGGATTGGGAGTGATTACTACACCCTTGCATTATTACCCTCTGGGCAGTAGCCAAAAAGAGAAGATTAATCTCACCTGTGTTCATCTCTGATCAATATGGTATATAGCGTCATCAGTAGGGCTGTACATATCGGGTTAATTCACTATTCGTTTAACCGTGTTTATTTTCCAAAGGGTTAACCGATAACCGAAAATGAAATCAAGTCAAGGTATATATAAACGAAATAAACATTTCAGAAGGGCGCTGCCACTTTAAATACCAAAAATATACACTCAAATGGTATTGCCAGTGATGCTCGTCGAGGTAGAGTGCAAGTCAAAATGTTTGCGTTATTTGCGATGTTTTGGCAAGCAGTCCGTAAGCAAAGGCGAATCACACACTAAATTCAAACTTTTCACAAAAATGCATACTTTATGTTATGCCACTGAATAGCTTACTGTTTCAAGATTTTTGTGGTCCAACATTGCATCATAAAATGAGAAGCCTGTGGATATCACTGGCAATATCGCAGCACTAGATGCACTTCTCTGGCTACAGCGATACAGTATCACACAGGCCTATAGCACATAGTCATAGTGTTGAGTACAAACATACCACAGACAGTGTATTACAGTGTGTCTTGGGACGTTGCTGCATTTAATATTTGTGTGTCTGCTAAGTATTTCCAGCACCGTCATGTCGTAATGGTGTGAAAAGTTTTTCCCGTGTATACTACTGCATGCTCCATAAAAAAGTGTAACATTGAATTTTAACTTGTCTTAAATTGCGTGCATTTCTACCTAATACCTACTGAAAATACAAGTTTTTTCGTAATTATAAATGGAGCAACTTTTCGGTATCAATAGCTACTGTACTCTCATACTGTATGTTATAAGAGGACTTGTACATAGTATTCTCATTTGCTCTTGTACGATATTGCGTACAATACTGCACCGTACAATACTGCACCGTACAATGCATGGTAATATCATGGGCGATCGTTCGTCAAAGCAAATGGCCGTGGCGGTTCGTTCAGCATGCTCAACCAGCTGTACTGTGCTAATTACAACATTGTAAATGCACGTACTGTATGTCATAAACAATTGTTCGCGCAAAAGCATATATGGCCATGATGGTTTGTTCAGCAAACTTAAAGGGAAATATTGCGTTTGTAAGACTTTTTATTGAACCTATCCTCTTCTACATACCGTTGGGTCCCGTTCGGTGAAAAAGAGGTGACTGGGAAAAAAGTTCTACCCGGTTAGCACTAATTAACGAGTAATTAACCTTTTTGTAACAACTGACAAATTTGTTCACTCAAACAATTATGCATGCAGAAACACACCTTCATCACCCTTGATTTAAAATCCACCAATCAAATCATTTTATCACTTTACTTTAGATAATGGCAAACGCCTTCTACAACGTGTACAAAATGTTCTTAAAATACGAACGAACTGTATGAGTGCTACGCTGCCGGTACTGAACAAGGGAGTTGCTATTTGACACCCTGATTGAACCACAGTTAGTGTACTGTAGGGGCCCGGTTTTATCATGGGAGTTGCTATTTGACCGAGGTAGTACTTCCATGGTCTAATCACTTCCCCGGTATACCATACGCAATGTTATCGTTAAATTGTTATATTGGAATAGTAGCCCTTGGGCCTTAGCAGGTTGTTTCCCTTTCGAAACAGCGGTATGTAAAAGAGATTGTTGGTGCTTCAGCAACTGCTACTATCGGTTTAGGCCCTAGTTGAAAACAAAAATCTTACGAACCTGC
>WURT03590831.1:0-20623 GCA_009936505.3 Holothuria glaberrima
TATATTATATATATTAGTAGCAAAGCTGCTGAAAAAAGCTGCAGAAAAAACTATTAAACAAGAAATTGATCCTTGGGGCATTCTGCGGTTCTTGAGGCGCCGAGAGAGATCAAGGGTAGAGATTACCCGCTTATCCACACATTTAGGATTATTTGTAGAATTACCATGACTTGTATCGACAGGATGTTATAAAATGCCAGGTTGATGCAATGATCATATATCAGGGTAAGCATAATTGTTTATATCTACAAAAAGAGAGATTAATTTAATTATAAGTTACGGGTGTTGTCTCAAAAGTAGGGCGGGTGAGTCGCTTTACTGTCTTCTGGTTGAAAAGCACGTATCAATGTAAACAGTTTTTACATCGGGATTTGTCCAACAACGGTAGAAGTTCTCACAATACTCGAGACAAATGGCTGGTCGCCGATACTGGAACGGAAGGTGGTAGCTGTATGGGAGGTTGAATGACTGGGAAGTCCGTACGCTTTCACTGATATAGCTGTCGGAGCAAATACGACGGTGCGCACAGGAATGCCTTTAACACCTCCCTGGCACGCGAAGAGAACATGCATTTCAAACTTCTCTTCGGCATCAATATGTATTATAACACTTGTGGAAGTATCAATATTTTGTAGGGTCTCGAGTACGTTTGGCTTTGCTATAACTATGTGGGGATCTTTGAGGGGACTAAAGCACTCGGAAGCTCTGGGTGAATAATGGGTGGTAAAATGATAATTATGTGTTATAAAATCTTATTAGTTGCGGATTAAAAAGACAAAAGGTAATTAAAACATTTGAATACGAAAGAGAACCAACAAACAGACAATTAATACAGCAGTAGTCCCGTCACCATATCATTTCAAGAAATCAACATCATTTGAACAGACTTAGTAATAACGCTCACCTTCACAAAATAACCTGCACTTGTCAAAGAACGGGGTCTAAGAATTATACATTTTTCTTTAAACACAATTTGCCCCACACTTTGTAAACCATGATTGGATGCTAAACACAGGCTCCAACTTCCTAAACGCTGGTTTAAAACGCTTTAATTGTCAAACATTTTAGAATTGAATAAATAGTTATGTTAAGAGTTCCACCGTATTTACATAAGTGGGGGAAAATAAGTCTATAACCGCTAGTAACGTTTTTTTTTTTGGGGGGGGGGGGTTGTGAACGTTATCTATTAACCACGTCATATTGTAGGGAAAGTCCCTGACTGAGTGGAGTCTGGATGCATGGTCTGGGAAGGAGAAGGGGAGCTTCGAAACCGCTTACTTTTGTGATGAGAACTCCTCGACTGAATATGGTATTACACAGCATTTGTAGTTGGGCTTCTTCGTATTAGAAACAGTTTCCATTGTTATGCATTTGATTTTGGATTACTCAAATGTTATAAAGAAGCAAGTTTTTCGGCGAGCTTCGCGCGAAAGCGGAAAGCCCCATGCAGTTCTTTCCATCATCCATCCTCCCATTCACAATGTTCATACAACTTTAAAGTTCACCATCCGTTAGCTCTATAAGCTAAACACATGTCGAATTTTGATTTGTGGTCAAGAGTAAACATCAAATACCATTTGGCGATTGTTAAATGTTTCATTCTTATGCCCAAAATTCTATAAAATATCATAAAATGTCCAGGGGTTTCTCCCTAGTCCCCAATGGGTGCGTTGCCCCTGAACTCCAATAGGTACCCTATAAGGTGGGTCCCTTATCCCAACGCCAACACTAAGTGCACCTCAACCCATTCCTACTACCTATCAGGCTTAATGGCAAAGGTCTACAATAAGGAAACTTTGTTTAAAGTTTCCTTACTTCATCCCTCTCCCACAGAATGGGGGGTGTGAATCTGCCACTGGCCCGGTTTTAGGCCTAGCCCGATATTTCGACACAAAGCTAATCCTCCCAATCCCAAGGGCCTTTTTTAACATACACACTGGGGGTCATGGCCCATCAGTCTCATACACAGCCCCCACTCAGCTCATTTTCCCCCATGGTCCTTTTTCGGGAAATTTTGTCTAAAATGTGGAAACATTGTCCAATTTTATGCAGACAGGCTAGGGGAAAGTACTTAACTTCTTCACTCAGTGAAGAAAATAAGGATAGTTAGATAAATTTACATATAAGCCATGTGAAGTGCAATTTCTGGCAATCCTCACAGCAATAGCGTACACAGAGGGATGCTATAGGGCAATACTTCCCCTCACTGATGTTGATTTTTTTTCTTAGTTCTTAAAATACGTAAATTTTTTAACACAAGTTTCACTTCAAAAGGTGGCATATGTGGCACCAGATCGCATGTAAGGACACCAAATTTTTCAAAAATTTTCAAAGGGGAGGGGGATCCCCCCGGATGGCGATCATACAACATACTGCATGACCCCCATGGGCGGAATCAATGGGATGCCACTGCTGGACAGGCATTTTCCTAAAAAAAAATTCTTCGTAAAGTGCGCCCATCAATGGTGACCCTCCGCTTAGATGGTCCGTTTCGTTAAATGGCCCCACAAAAAAAAAAAAAAAACTCTTAAAAAAAGGTCCTGCCAATCCCGCGACACCACCTCCACCTCCACCATTATTGTTCCTAGATAACGGTAACTTACTGCAATGAAACTGGTATTCGTGGACAGAAATAAATATGTGTACTGCCTGTGACCTGAAAACTTGCTTATGGTCATCAGTACTTGTAATGTACTCACAAAAGATAGCTTACACTCAACATCAAACCTCACAGTTTTATGTTTTATCGGTATCCAAACACAAGCTGAGTAATTTTTTGCCCACGTAATACTTAAACATCAATTAACGCCTAAGCTCTTGTCTGGCGAATTTTTATAACATAAAGTTCTGACTAAATTCGACCAATCAGATGTCTCTTTGAATTGTTGCCAAAGTTTGTAATAAAAGTGCAATGACTTTAGCAGTCAATGACAGAGTGGCTTCTCCCTGGTCAGAGTGTCAACGCTTTCGAGCTCATCGACTTTTTTCTCCAGTCTTTACCGCTAGGCTTTTGTTTGTGTTCTGTTAATTCCGCACACACAAAAACATTTGCGACAGTGTTCAACCTTTGAAATGGAAGCCATAAGTCATCGGCGTTCTGTGTGCACTTGTCGCTGAACTCATTTTAGAGAATGATTGATTGGAAAGTCCTAATTTTGTTGGAAGTTAAATTCATTCTGTGTCTTAAACTAGTGTGTTCGGCCCAAATGCGGTGATCTCTGTTACAAGAAAACTGTTGTTGTGCATTCTTCCTCTCTGTAAAATATTCCACGCAAGTTTTTGGTTCTGGGAGCAAGTCGAAGTTCAGACGGACTACATAATCGACTACAAGTCTGGAAAAGTTTAAATTCATCTTCTGTGACTAAGACTGTTAGGACTGATATTCTCGAATTTGGAATCCCGTCGTTCAACTGTTCAAACATCAATTCGTCATCGGAACTAACATTTTCCACTAACCCGACGAGACTTGCCACAGGTTTCTCAGTAAATCTGAACATTAGGGAACTTTTGGTTAGTAGTTTTGTTTTAAAGCTATGTGAGACTGACTTGAAGTTTTATTTTCTTGCTGTATTCTTCTGCTTTCGTTAGTCTGGTAAGAAGAAGTATATGCCAATATTATGCTTTGTACGAACACCTAAGTAACACTGGACGAAAATCAAAGATTATCTGTGACGGTGTATAGAATTGCACTAATAACGTGTGTATGAACTTTTTGCTTTGTTGAAGAAAGGTTTCATGAGGAAACATGTCTTTTGCGTTTTTAATTTTTGTGGAAATGACATGCTTTTCGATTAAACAATCACTTGTTGAGATGTTGTTTCACTTGATATCGTCAGGTGCAGAAATATGATCTAAAGGAACACAACAAATTGGATTCATCGGTGACGATTTAACTTTCTTTTATAAAAATAAAAAGCGAAAACAAAACATTTGACTTATTCATTTTGTCGATTCTTGTGCCTTAAAAAGTACCGACAATGTACGGAAGTATGTCTCAGTTTTCTCAAATGTTTCGAGGACTCTCTGCTCCCTGTTGTGACTACCCGTGTTCGGCTTATTCCCCTCTTTGGCTGGCGTCGCCATACCTGACTGCTAGCATACAATCAGCTATATCCGGACTCTCGTCGACACAGTGTTCGTCGCTTTATCCGTACCCACCGAGCCACGCAATGGGACAAATCGCTGGTTTGCCTGCGTCAGCTTTGCCAGGAGGGGACGCCTTCGCGTGGTTGTCTCCGCATACGCAGCAGGAGCTTTACCGTCTAGTGCGCCCACCTTACTCTTATTCTGCCTTGATAGCCATGGCGATTCAGAGTACAACCGAGAAGAAGATAACTTTGAGCGGAATTTATAAATACGTCGCTGAAAACTTTCCCTTTTACAAAAAGAGCAAAGCTGGTTGGCAAAATTCGATTAGACATAACCTTTCCCTCAACGACTGTTTTATAAAGGTTCCCAGGTCAGAAAATGATCCCGGTAAGGGGCATTATTGGATTCTGGATCCAAATTGCGAGAAGATGTTTGACAACGGCAACTTTCGACGAAAACGCAAGAGGAAGGATACCTGTGAAAACGGACCTCCTGCAAAAAGGGTCGTACCGGAAAGTATGGCCTCATCGGAAATGATGAAGGCTCCTTGTAATTCAACTGAGAGAGGAGGAAGGACTCCACCCAAGGTGAACCTAAATACCCATCCCCTCCCACTTGTAAGGGAGGTTGATTCTTCATCTTCGATCGTTAAGAAGGAGAACGTTGACGAGGACAGCTACGCGGGCGACAAGGGCAACTTTAGTGTACATCGCTTACTGGCAATGAGTGAAAGAAAAACGCTGGATGTTTTGAAATAATTTTTTTTGATGTCTTTGACCGTAAATGCTGGATGAAGAAGGGGACAGGGGTGCCCTTAGGATTTCTTATGATGTCGAACCTGAACCTGAACCAGATTCATTTTGAACCTGAACAGTTGAAAAGCCCCTAGCTTTCGAAACATCAGCCCTCCGGGTTAAATATCAGTGTTTACCACCAGGGGGTTACTCCGAACTTCCGAAGACTGGCTCTCACTTTTTGTATCTATTTTGCTTAAAACATAAGAATATACAAATAGAAGATTCTTTTTCACAATTTTACAAAGTAAAGGCTTTTTGACATGGCCAATTGAAACCCCAGGAGTCAACAAACCCAGTGGTAGTAAATATTTGGTAGATAAATGATTTTATCTGATTAGGCTGTTTCTAGTAACGCCATTTATCAATGACTCAATCAATTTTTAATAAATATCTTTCATGAGCAGTTACTTTTGACAGAAAAATGATTGAAGAGGCAGTTAAACAAATTTTGTCTATTTTACATTATCAATTTTAACTACAGTTTCACAAAATGCAAGAAGGCAACAAATAACGTATGTCCCATCCTAAATTTCGCCTTCCATTTGTTATATTCATGGTATGATACATGAACATCATTCTACAATGTTAAAAATTTCTGTAGAATTACAGAATAAAAAATAAAGAAATACGTAACAAATACAGCAAAAGTGCTGTCAATTTTTTTCATAAATTTACAGCATTTTTTCCGTATCTTCTTTGTATTTCCTTATTTTTTGTTCTGTAATTCTACAACATTTTACAGATTTTTTTAACAATGTACTTAAAGAGATGAGAAAATGTATCAAGTACAAATGGGACAAATATTAAATGGCAAATAAGTATATTTGTAAATGAAAAGGTCTGAAATAGTTTTGGAACTGACAGAACGGCTTTTTCAATTGCTACATGTAATGTTAGTTTTAAATGCGACAATTGTTTATTTTATTACATATACCTGTTTTTATCAGCATGTTTATACCTGTACTTGCTTTTCATCGATTTGTTGTGCGCATTTCTTTGGTTTGTAAAAAAGTACAGTTTTTTTGTATTTGCAAATCAAAACTAATTGCAAGAAGCAGAATTTAGAAATTAAAGCAGATTGAAATCGAAATGTCCATTTCTCCTCTCTAGAAGAAGAGAATACATTCATAAGCATGTAGAAAGTTAGAATAACGAATTTTGATCATTGATAGGTAGTTATATTCAAGATGGATCTGCGTACATGGAGACATTTAAGGAAATAAAGCTTTCTCCTATTATATAATTTTCTTGAGATCAATTTAAACACTTCTTGGTTTAGACGTTTCACATTTAAACTATATGAACTATAAATTAAGTTCACACTGATAAATATATAAAATGATGGTCTCAAGCACCTTAGCACGGAATTATCTACAACAATTTTGTGAATTACCTAGATTTTTAAGGAGTCATTATAAGCTACTATGATATATGGACTTAAAAACTTTCTTTTATATATCAAGGTTCGTAGCTTTTCCAAGGGAATAAAGTTCAGACAAACGGACAATTTTTCTTAACTCTCTTTTTAAATCTAATAGAAAGAGATCTTATCGCAGAATAAAATCAAAATATCAAAATCAACATATTTTCATACTTTCGGAACGATAGTGCTGTAACATTCAATTTTTGCTTTTTATGTAGATTTTCAAATAAATTAAATGTTCCTGGTTGTTCCCAGATTAACTCCCGTGGATCGTTTCGGCACCTTGGGATAGGCATCTGTTTGGTTCATCCTAAGAATATGCCTTATTTCAAACGCTAGATGTCTAACAAGAAATTTGAACAACTTTCTGTGATACCGCATCAATTACAGAAAAACAAGTAGTGACCAGTCACCAATTTGGATTGAGCTGTTGATTCTTGGCATAATAACGTTTGTATTTTACCAAACAAAGTCATCCCCATTAGTGTGAGCTAGGTTCAGCAGCTGTCTCCTCAGAAGTGCAAAATATTCTCTTTTTCGTGGAAAATATATGCATGTCCCATTTTAGGACAGAAATGCTCATCCTTTTCTCCTCTTTCCCACTCTTTATTAAAATGTTATAGTTAGAACTTTAACCTCTTCCATAAAAATATAGAAAATAAATATAATTATTTTATACCAATAGTATTTACATATGTAACGCGACGATTGTTTACTCAATCTTCATCCAGAAACACGACATTTCGAAATAAGCAGGTCTAATGATTAGATACAACTTACAACGGCTGGGAAGTGTCTTTTCCAGCAATCTGAAAAGTATTTCGGGCAGGCCCGTAGCCAGACAAGGTACTGAAGAGGCTTCCAGGGGGCGAAAATTTTTTTAAGGGGCCAAATGTGTAAAAATGTATTTATTCAATGCAACTTGAAACTTTCTAGGGGGCGAAAAAAGTTTCAGGGGAGGGCTTCGCCCCTGCCCCCCCCCCTTGACTACGGGCCTGATTTCAGGGAGAAGTTTTTGGTGCGCTACAATCTGGCTGATGACACTCAACTCAGCTGCCTTCAAAGAGGGGCTTATAGGCTTGTACGGAGTATTGATATGTTATATGATACTTAATTTAAACATTCTGGTAAAATGTGCATTGAAATCCGATCTGTGGTTCTCTAGATATCAGCAGATGAGTGACACTTAAAACACACCGTGGCATAAATCAGCTCTCTTTGGTTTTTTTCTTTAAACTTTACATCTAATTATCTCCTCCGTTATCTTATGTTATCATAATGTAAATACATGAAAGGCATGGAAATTGTTCAAACTTCAAATTGCACGGGAGGCTCATAATTCCATTTTTACTTCAAATTCAAAACAACAGGTTGAAATGCCAAAAAAATAATTTATTCCTCATCAATGTGAGGAGACAACCTAACCCCTCGTTGTGTCAGGTTCACTTCAGGACACAAATGTATTAAATTCATTTTCTATATAATATCTCGAAAACTATCATAGGAACTGAATAAAAATTTCACCAGAATGGTTAAATTTAGTTTCTCTTTCACGTATCAAAATAAATTTTTTTTGCATAAACCGTTCCTTTAAATAGTGATAGTGTCGCCTAAGCCCCGGAATATAATGTCCTTACAACCAACCTCGATGAAGGCCCAGCGAGCTAAGTCAATTTGCCCTGTACCCTGAAGATCTGAATACAGCCCCCCCCCCCCCAGTTATTGCTATTTTACTTCAAGCAATAATCTTACAATTTCCAACATCTTGTTTAAGCCCTTCAGCCAGCTGCTCTATTCTCAGATTTAATTTTTTTTTCATGAAAACATAGGCCTAGTTGTAGAGAAGGAGAATTAATGTGTAGATTGGATATAGTTTTTTAGCAATGTTGTAGCCATGCCAGCATATAGCTACAATGAAAAAGGAGGGATCAGAACGCGTCAAAGTTCTGTAGTTACTGGAGCAACATTAGCTGAAAATTAATCTGCCTGGATAGTCTTTCAAACGATGAACGATGCCACTGGACAGGGAAGGAAAGACCTTGCATCATTCTCCTCTTGGTTGAATGAAACACTGCGTTGAAAACTGCATGAACCTAGCAAACACATATCATTTATCGTTATTATAATACTCGGTCTAAACAATAAAATCTGCCAATAACTTTTCTTCCCAAAATATTATATATTTACAAGATATAAATGCTGAATCATTTAGAAATTTGAAATTTTGGATTAACTTATTATTCAAGATCTACAAGGCAGTGATTTTTTCTGTGAGAAGTTCAGGTTTTGAAAACGAAGTTACCTAACTTATTTCCTATCAATTTTATCTATACATCATGACTTGAAAGGTATGAAAGCTTTCTGTCTAACAAACGGAATATTTCTCTTCATAGGCGTACGTTGCAGGGGGGGGGGGACTGTCCCCCAAAAAATTTCTGAGGTAGAAAATTCGGGCAGGAAACGACAAAAATTCGGACACAGAATTGGTGAAATTCCGGCAGAGATGAAGTAAAAGTGAAAAGATTGCCCGAATTTCCTACCGAGTTCCCGAATGTCTGATCGAATGCCCCAAAAATGTGCAAAACTTTTCGCGCGCTACGCGCACATGTAGTGGTTTGGTAGTCTATTTTTATACACCTGAACTGCAACGAAATTCGGGCAACTTTTTGAGATTCAGGCAAAAAAAAATTCTGCCCCCCAAAAAATTTGAAGAGTCCCCTATGTCTATGTTTTTCTTCAAACGTTCTATGCTCCATCTTTTCCTTGTCTTTTTCGACAAAAAAAGGAGGAAGATGACTCTCGGGCTAGCCCCTTGCCTGTCACGGTTCTACAGTTTAGATCATTGCAGTATATGTATAAGCAGGACAATATAGAGAAGTTTACGTGTACGTTAATTTAATTCTTTGAAAATGTATGGAGAAGAGGAGAATGTGCCTGTAATTTTGTCAAAAATGTAATTCACTTTTCCTCATCTCTTTGCCTACCATCTTTGGTTGAACATGTCTTTTGTTGTGTTCTAACTTTGTAATAAATTGTAGAGACAAGTCATACTTCCTCAGTTCTTAGAGGAGATTATAGGAAAGTTTAGACACTGTCTGTCTTTTGTTTTTTTAATTTGAAAAAAAAAACTTCATTAAGTAGCTAGGTTGTTTCATTGAGTCAATAAAGATTTATCTGCATATGGTGCTAACGGTTCCTCTATTTCTGCAGTCTATCTCCGCACTGCTATACCAGAAAACAGTTACATTAAACGGTCACATTAAATTGTTGCTTATGTTATGGGTCACCCCAAGCCCAACTGTACTCCCCAGAAACTCCTTTCAGAGTAGCTTCAGCACCACCCTTCCCCGAAAAAACATACGTTTAGACATTTACACGGTGTGGCTTTGTGCATTCCGGCTCTGGTCATGTTTATTCCAGAATATTATTTCCCTAAAAGCCTAATAAGATACCTGTCTTTTGATTTTGTGGGTATTAATGGATGGGGGGTGGGTTCAAAACCCACATAACTACTGCGGTGGACTTATTCTCGGCCCGTTTTATCGAAGCAATCAGAAATATAGGCCAAGGCCTGGCCAATAAACTACATTAAACAGGAATGTGTTTTTGACAAATCAGAGGGATGTCCCTTCTCTTGATTGTAAGTTATGTGAAAATTCAAGACATGTAGCCTAGATATGTAATTGGTTTTAGTATCTGATATATTTTAGTATTAATCGTCACGCGGACCTATAACAAAACCTACACTCTTAATGCAAAAAGAGTGAAATTCACTCCAAAAAAGAGTGTACTTTGGGACCACTCCTAGTAAGAGTGAATTTCACCCGGGATAGAGTGAAAATTCACTCCAAATAGAGCGATACTTCACTCAGATGGAATGAAATATCGCTCTATTTGGAGTGAATTTTCACTCCACCCGGGTGAAATTCACGCTTTCTAGGAGTGGTCCCAAAGTGCACTCTTCTTCGGAGTGAATTTCACTCTTTGTGCATTTAGAGAGTAGGTCTGTAGAAAGTAAGGTGGCAACCGATTGAAATTACAACTCTTAAAACTGCTTATTCAAATAGTGGTCTGATCAAATCAATAAGGCGGGCGGTCTTGACGTCACATTTAGGTATACCAGCGAACAAGCTGGCGATGAAAACAAGTAGGTATATATATTACGCATACATACCTGTACACAGCAAGCAATATTAAACGGGGTTGTTTTTGTCGACAACATGACTTTTGACCCAGATGTCCGTATGATTGCCCCAAGTATAGGGCACGATCCGTACACTTGTCAAGTATAATTGACTAGATTTGGGTGACCATTTGACCAAACTGCTTCATTTTTAACCCACTGTAGTCAGTTATGAAGCAAATCTAGTAAAAGAAATTGTGACAGGGATTTAAAAAAAGCCTGCGGGGTTTCTCCTATTACAGACGACGGTTTGAAACTGCTCCCCAAAGGAGTAAGACCCGAAGGACCCAGACTGAAAAAAGCCATCAGACAACTCTTGCTATAGTGCAAACAAGTTCTGTTTTAAGTAGCTTCAACAAATATCTAGTAGAGTTCAAACAAGAAATCGGCTAATTTTTACCTTCTTGTAAGTGCATAGGAAAACTAGGGGAGTGAGCAAACTATGTCTTACAAACCACCTCCCATAAGAGCAAAGGCCTACGAGCCTGTGTGTAGGCCTATGGCCACCATCCCCACTCCTGGAGTTCAGGAAGAGCCTATTTTCGAGCAGATGGTTAAGAAAAATGGGACGATTTCTGGGGTAATAGAGACTCTTCTAGGGCAAAACAACCCCACCCCCTTTATCAACGGAAAATACGTCTAGTCAGCCATTACGCCTATGCATATGAGTGAAATAAGTGATGCCTATTTGATCAATAAAGGTATTAGACCACGATTCTTTTGAAGTTCATCTGCCATATGAAATTGTCATTAGCCTATTCATTTACAACTAAGCCCTGTACCGTGATATACATGGATACTTGATTTTAGCACCCTTTGTATGGACTTCTACACCGTCGGTCCAAGTACGTAACATGTATCAACTACTCAGTCGTACGTCTGCGTACTCCTGTGGACTCAAAGCAAAATCCACTAGACAACTGTTTCTTCTCGAGGGCGCTTCAGTCTGGCTCGAAAACCGACTTTTGTTGGCTGGGCAACCGATTTTAATTTCAAGCCCCTGTCAAGTGGGAGGTAAGCCGGAGAGAAGGACACTTACATCCAGCTGGATTTGAACCCACACACACACGTGAAATATTAGTGCACATCAGCTGGAATAGACCACTCTACCAATCGACGAGCTGCTGACTCGTTAAGTTTTGTAGGCTCGGGATGTGTTTGAAAGGGGCTCTATGGTGTGACTTGGTCAGATAGTTTCTTTGAAAACAACGCCCGTGTTATGTCAACAGGGCCTTCAATAACAACGGTGCAGTAACCCTGGTTTCTCTGGTCTTTCTTATTTTCCAGCGGCCTGGTGACCGCTCTTGAGACTTATTAGACATTTTCCTCCATGAAAAGTTGCTTTTACGAGTTATGCATTTAAAACTTTACAATCGCAAGTGAGTGACCGAAAAGTGCGGAAGTGGAGGGGAGTTTCCCGGAGAAGTGCCACATGGGTAGGGATGTGGTATGGTAGTAGTATTTTCTGTTCTCAAAACTTATCTGAGGCCACACTTTTTCTCGGGGCCTCTTTTGACTACGCGTTGCGTAATTGGCATTGGCTGATGAAAATAGATAAGGAAATTGGAAAAGGTGCATACCTGATTTTTGCACTTGTCAAATAAGGCCTGATCTTGGGAAGCTATGTTCGCGTTTAAGTTGGGCAGCCCTTCTCAATTTTCTTCAGACGGTTTGCTGAAGAAGAGGAGATTAAAAAATGAATTGAAACTAATCAATATAGAGTTAGTTTAGTGTTATGCCTTCAGCAATGTTCAAGTGTTTAATAATTATGTAGGCTAGTATTTTTAAGTGTGTTCCGTTTCATGAAAGGCGTGCGCTACACTGCTAGGTGTGTGCGTGTTGGGCCCGGGAAGGGAGCGGATCCACCTTTGCCCACGTAAAACCCCTGGCAAACTAAGCCGAATACCCGAGTTTTTCTGATATACTGTGGAAGTTGTGTTCCTCACAGCACACAGCACACTCAAGGGCTAAAGAAATTCATCTATCCCCTGTCTGGTATGCATATGGTGTGCATGTACGCACTTTTCTTGTACTTCCTCGTCCTGGTATTATGATCAGTCTAACTAAACATAAATAAATAAATAAATAAATAAATAAATAAATAAATAAATAAATAAATAAATAAATAAATAAATAAATAAATAAATTGATTAATTAATTAATTAACAGATAAATGAAAGAATTTATGTATGAATGAATGAAAGAACAAATATATAAATACAGCAAACACACACATATGTATATATATATATGACATTGCTCCTTTTCTACTTATTATATATATATATATATATATACATATACATACATACAAACAGTATAATTTTGCGAAAGCAGTAACATTGATGTATTAATGTTTTTCTGTAGTTTTAACCAGACAAAAAATAACATTTCGTGACTATTTTGTTAACTTATACTCCTAGAATCCTGAATCACCTGCTCACTGTATCTCTGTGATGGTTGCTCGAGTAGCTTTATTACTCAGTTTAGTAAATATCATTCGTCTAACAAAGCGATGGACTTCGCAGAAACAAGCATTTAATTAAAAGAACAACCATTATGTATGAACAGGCCAAAGGCTTCGACAAACCTTCGAACACCTGTTGTGAATCGCTGAAACTGTTATATGTATACAGCTTGTGTAAATGTATTCATCAAATGGCACGCAAGCATAAAAACAAAATTGTCTAGCAGTCGTGTTCTGGTGTATGCCGTAAAAACTTGGCACAATATTCTTTCCACTTTTCATCTGTACGGCAATGAAAGTTGTATAAATGTTAAAATTTGGTATAATTGATGGCATCCACGTAGCTGGTAGTTGCAGGTATGGTAATTAAAGCATGTAAAATATACACTACGTAACTGTCGGTGATTAATGGTGCGTTATCTGTGCTCCCATCTTCTGGGGATGTAGAATTGTAAATGCTGTAGACTTCGTAGCTAAAGATCTGTTAGAAAAAAATCTTGTCGAGAGGCTAATAGAACACAGGGGCTGAAATCCGCCAGGCCCTGCAGGCGAAATTGGTAATTTTGCCCGTTTGTCAGATATCTAATGAAACCTATATCGTGACATTATGTCTCTTCATCAACCTCTGTTTGTCAGTCCGTCAGTATGGCCATGAGGGACTGTTTTTCTCAGGGAGGGCTTAGATTTAGTGCCCGACTCCAGGGTCTGGAGTATAGAATTTAACTGTCCAATTTTCCGCCCGACTGGGATAAAATATCTACCTGATTTAGTCAGGTTTCTGACATTTGGAGGAGGCAGGCCCAGCCCCCTGGCCCGTAAGGCCATTTCCGTCAGTCAACATCATACTTACCTTCTTCTACTGTCTTTGTCAGATGTGGGTTTTATTTAAGAAAAGAAGTTGTTTTGGAATTCTGGGAATTTTAAATCGAATTCTTTTGGTCGTCAACTGTTTGCGTAATCTTTAAAAGACCAGTTTCGATATAAAATTAAGAAAGTTACAATCTTTGCAGCTAAGTTTGTTTCCCCCGTAGTGGGGGCGGGGCGGAGAAGCACAGCGTTTCAAATAATTTTCTGCGACAGGAAATATTTGAGAACAAAAGATATCATTGCCCGAGCACTTTTTGACATATCTTTTCCCCTATTAATATACCTCGTCACTGAAGCTTGCTTTGCCTGCCTATATCCCTCAACTTCTTGTTTAGCTACAGGCCTGCTTTTAGCCACTGCTTCCACCTGTCTTAAAAGCTTCCTTGTGAATACAGAGGCCTGTTAATCTATTGCTAATGGCATATTCTATTGTGGACACTATCGTATGTGACTTTTATTGCATTCTTTTGTGTTATGAGGACACTATCTGCATGCTGTTTTATGCACTTTACACTGCATCTCACTGATATGCACAAATTATCGACAAATCAGAATGGCGTCTACCTGAAGACACGATTTCCCCACATTGTAATATCACTCACTGAAGTACACTGACAGCCACCATGCAAGTGTGAATATCTGTTGCCATGAACATTAACTGTACTTGGGGTGATAAGCGTCTGCAATTAGAACGCCTTTTGTCCAGATTCCATCAAAGCAGATCGTTCATATTTTTTATGTCAATTTCTCCGTACAGACAGCGGCAAGTCACAAGAGCTATATATATCATGACAACGGCTTAGGTGGCTTCCTTGGAGAGGGCGTTTTTCCGGAGTGCACTAGGGAGTTGTCGTGTCACAACTAGTATTTCCGTGACGAGGGTCAAGGCATCTTATTGACCAACAAATAAGAGCATCACATTCTGCTGTGGCTCAACTGGTAGGCCGTGGTTGTGATGTTTATTTGAAATCGTATGGAATCCAAACTTTAATGAATACAGAATACCAGATCTGACGTAAGATACTCTGAACCTTTCACTAATGTATGCTGTTTGTACTAAATGTTGCCAAGTTCTGGACTGTTGGCATCATTAATGAAGTCAAACTAGGCAGTGCCGGATTTACGGCGGTTCCAACGGTGGCCCAAGTCCCAGACCCCATATTTATGGGCCCCACATTTGGGTGTCCAAACAATGCCTTACCGTCCGTCAATGGGAAACATGTAAAATACGGACCTTTGTTCGGAAATCCACCCTGAACAAAAGTTGTTTTTCCATAAATAAATGGGGCTTATAATGATGCATGATCTTTATCCTACGGCATTTATGTAACTTGTCACACGCGTGAATTCAGTGTTTACAAATGTAAATTCTGTCGGTTTTGCACAAAACAAACTCAATTGGCATCCTTATAGATATTTGGATGACGTTCTAGCTATCGACCAGCGATCGTTTTCTCGACTTAGGCTGATAAAGAGTTCCCTCCGTTCAGTGATGGGCCAATCTAGGCTCATCAGTCTTAGCATCCTTACTATGGAATCCGACGCTCTCAAAACCATCGATGTCTATGACATCCTCAGTCAGTTTGCTAAAGACAAAGCGGGAAGAAAGCCCATTTCGTGAAGGGTTTAATGTTCAACTGAAAGAGAAATAAATACATTCCCCTATTAGACACTTGGGAAGGGAAATTTTGCGGGAATATATTTCTCATACGGAAAATGGAATATTGATTCCTAGAGGGGCATTAGAAAAAAACAACGTAAAAAAAAAAATCCATATTAATTGTGGCAATGGTCAATTTCCAGAACATGAGATTTCAAAATAGCTTAGATGCAACTCGCAAGGCGTGCAAAGTGTCATTTCCAGTGATCTGGGAAGCATTTTCTGCCAAAATTTTCTTGCACGCTATGCACCAACCTGTAGTGGCGCTACGCTTAGTGGGAACCTAATCGTGAAGAGACCCCCAAACTATTCTGGGTCCGAGCCCCCCCCCCCCCCAACAAGCTAAATCTGACCCTGATACTAAGTCATTATGCAAAAGGGGCATTTTAAATGGACTTAATGATGTATACTTATACGTATTGTAGTACCCAGGATGCAGCTTTTCTTTGAATCTTCTAGGGGTCATTTTAGAGCCGTCCCGGGAGCAGGATTGGGAGGGATTAGTACATGCCTGCCTCCTTAACCTCTGAGCACTAGTCAAGAAGGAAAGGTAAATCTCGCCGTTGTTCATCAACGCTCACTCTGGTATAGGGTCGTCAACGAGCCAATTGGCTTCCTGACCCTCAAACGTTTAACTTAAATGACAAGCTGTAACAAACAAGGCATGCATTGTCATTCTGTTGTTTTATTGACAGGCAATATAATGTACACAAAATAATGTAAACAAATATATACTCTCAAGGTTATTTGCAACAGAATATTTTCAAATGAAAATCCTTGAATTAAATAATATTTTTAATCTACAATAAAGGCAATTTTTGCCTTCTGTTCTTTCAATAACCTGTGTTCCACCCTCCCCGCTCTCCTTCTAGCTACCCTTTCTGCCATTCTGTGTCTACATTACAAAGGCTATCTTTTAAAAAAAGATCTATCACAAAAGAGATAACAAACCAAAGCAACAGACGTATGAAGATGTATGAAGTTTTGAACAAATCTATGATCGTGAAGGCAGGGCCAGGCGCGGTTTTACAGGGATTGGGGGCTTTGGGGGCTCAAGCCCCCCCCCCCAATTTCTGAGGTTGTGTATTATCTTCATGCTATATCTGTGTGTATTGAAAAAAAATTGGCAATACATTAGTGCATATCTTGGTCCAGTGGATTTAGTTTCTCAAATGTGTCATGCAAGATAAGCATGTGATCACGTTTCTTGTATCCCACGTCCACGTACGTATACGGTACACCGTTGTTTTGAATGCATGTAGTACGCCAGCTACGCTTCCCCTTAGTACTGTATTACAGTACGTAGGCACATTGCAGGCGACTACTAGCTTACCCAGCTGCATTCTTACGTTCCACGCCAGTCCCTACATGGATGAGATTGTCAAAGGGAAACTGTCGTATGAGTCTCGAAATCACAAAGGTTCATGATTTCATAACATGGAAATTTGGGTCATATAAGTAACATCTATGATAGTACGTACATACATGTAAATCATATTAACGGATTAATCATCTGTTGGAAGTTAAAAACGAGTCATTTTGTCACTGATCTTGTCGAGTTATACTGGCAATCCTTTTTTAGTCAAATCTACAGGCCAAATCGTTACTCCCATCAATGTAAACAGGTCTGGTTGCTCGTATCTCTCAGTAACGTTAGCTACATTTTTCCAAATTAAACCAGAAAGCCAAAAGGCTTAGTGATTCCTTGTCACAGAAAATGTTGGGATTTTCTTGGGAATTCTTGGGAAATTTTACTTTTCAACCTCTAATGACCCCAGATGACCTTTGACCTACCCAAAACAAAAAGGTTCTTCCTCCAACCATGAAGCATAAACGTGCCACACATAAAATCTATCCAAGATTCCTACAATGAGAAATCGTGTCAAGGTTCTCAGCTTTTGAGCCCAGGTGACCCCAGATGACCTTTGACCTCAACCAAAGACAACATAGTTCTTCTCACTATATGGCATGCACATACCAACTATGAAGTCTATACAAGCTTCCTACCTTAAGATATCTTGTTAACAAGGTTTTCAGTGTTTGACTCCCCATGACCCCAGATGACCTTTGACCTCCACCAGAAACAATAGGGTTCATCTTCTGACCATAATGCATCCACATACTACATATGATATCTATCGAAGCTCAACCTTGAGATATCGTGTTTACAAGGTTTTCAGCTTTTCACCTCTGGTGACCTCAAATGACCTTTGACCTCAACCAAAAACAATAAGGTTCTTCCTCTCAACATGACAAATCTATATACCAAATATGAAATGTGTCGGTCATTGCTATCTGGAGATATTGTGTTTACAAGCCACTTACAAGGTTTTCGCAGTTTTACCTCCGATGACCTCAAATGACCTTTTAACCTCCACCAAAAACAATAGGGTTCCTCCTCTCAACATGACAAATCTATATACCACATATGAAATGTGTCGGTCATTGCTATCTCGAGATATCGTGTTTACAAGCCATTTACAAGGTTTTCGCAGTTTTACCTCCAATGACCTCAAATGACCTTTTAACCTCCACCAAAAATGAAAGGGTTCCTTCTCTCAACATGACAAATCTATACACCAAATATGAAAAGTGTCGGTCATTGCTATCTCCAGACATTGTGCTTACAAGCCATTTACAAGGTTTTCGGTTTTTTACCTCTGGTGACTTCAGATGACCTTTCACCTCCACCAAAAATGATAGGGTTCTTCTTCTCAACCTGGCAAATCTATATATCAAATATGAAAAGTGTCGGTCATTGCTACCTCTAGATATCGTGTTTACAAGCCATTTACAAGGTTTTCGGTTTTTGACCTCTGGTGACCTCAGATGACCTTTGACCTCCACCAAAAACAACAGGGTACTTCCTCTCAACATGACAAATCCATATTCCAAATATGAAAAGTGTCGGTCATTGTTATCTCGAGATATCTTGTTTACAAGCCATTTACGAGGTTTTCGCAGTTTTACCTCCAGTGACCTCAAATGACCTTTGACAGTGACGTTTGCAGGGAGAGCATTGGGCCATGGCCCCCCTCACGGATGCCATTTTTTTTTTTTCGGTTCCTAAAAATACGCATATTTTGTAACACAAATTTAACTTCAAAAGGTAGCATATGTGGCACCAGATTGCATGTAAGGTCACCTAAGTTTTCAAAAATTTTCAAAGGGGGGACACCCCCTCCCCCAGGCCGGCCATCACACAACATACTGCATGCCCCCCTTGAGAGAAATCCTGCGTACGCCATTGTGCCTGTATATAAGTTACGTGTATGTTATGGTACCGCTTTCACTATCGTTGTTTTCAGCATGTTGTTGCTGATTTATATATTTGAGAGAAAATTTTATTGTTCCGTTTCAAGCCCCCCCCCCCAAGCCCCTTCAAAAATCTCCGTGTAGAACCGCGCCTGGGCAGGGCTTAAGATAATACACACTTCACTGTCACTGAAAAAGTGCTGGGAGAAAAGTCAAAGAGAACTTGAAGTAAGTCTAAATTATCATTATAGAAATATAGCAGGATACAAGTGTTATGCATTTTTATAAATTCTGAATCAATTAGTTCCACTGATATCATTGAAGGTTTAAGTTAACAGGTGAACACTGCTATGGTTGAAAGTATACATCTCACAAAGACTTATACAACAGAGAAAGCAGAATACTGATACAATGGTTTGGGGATTCATCACTGATTACTCCCTAATACTGATGAAGGACATAGAAGTGGGACAAGTATCCAACAAGACTACTGAATTAATAGACCATACCTGAGTAAATTTTGCTCTGCACAATGAAATTTGACAAATGTGTAAACAACCAAAAAATACATTACACAAGATGTAACTTATACCATAAATATGCTAGGCCCCTTCACAAATTTGTCAAGGCATTGTTACTAAAATTCAATATTAGCCATAGATAACACCCATCACTGTTGCTCACAACTGAATTTCACTTGTTTGCATTGACAAACATAGCGCCCTTTGAACTAAATCAACTTCACGTCAAACAGAGTTTGCAGCAGCCACAATATTAATTTAAAGGGAAATATTGCATTTGAAAAATTTCACAAAGTGACACCAATGAATAAATCCCATTGTGGCCTTTTCCCCCTTTCCAAACAAGAATCACAAATAACTTTGAGCAGATTAATACTAACCTCACGAAATATGGACAAAAAACAAGCAATAATTTCCTCACTGAACAGGCTCATTACTGAATGACAAGCCTCGCCCACATGCAACGTTCGTATTGCTGCATATTCATTTAGGAAGAGTGGTAATGTCGGGTCATATTTACACTCATTACGTAATACATGTTGACCAAGCTTACCGCACTTGCCACGACCCTACTTTGCTCACAACAGAATACCACCACAGTTTCTGTTCTGCACTGTGTTGTACTGTGGGATAGTACCACTCATCCAGGGAGAGATGTCGTCTCCCTGGTTCACCATGCCGTTAACATCTCACACAGTGTGCGTTATTACTATATTAGTCTTTACAGGACTGTCCAACCATGGAATTTTATCTGCATCAAAGGTTCGTAAAACTTTCGTTTTCTACTAGGGCCTAAAGTGATAATAGCAGTTGCTGAAGCACCAACAATCTCTTTTACTCTCTGCTGTTTCGAAAGGAAAGCAACCTGCTAAAGCCTAAAGGCTACAACTCAAAAACAGTTTAAAATTAACGTTAGCTTTGTGCATAGTATATCAGGGAGGTGATAAGATCCCCTAGTATACTAACTGTAGTTTAATCAGAGTGTCAAATAGCATCTCCCTGGTTCAGCATAGACATTTTGTAGTAATAATAAAGTATGTTCGTATTTTATGAACTTTGTACATGCTGTAGAAGGCGTTTGTTATTATCTGACATAATGTGATAAAAATGATTTGATTGGTGGATTTCAAATCAAGGGTGATGAAGGTGTAGTTTTGCATGCATAATTGTTTGGGTGAACGAATTTGTCAGTTGTTACAGAAAGACTAATTACTTGTAAATTAGTGCTCACTGGGTAGAAATTTTTTCCAATTACCTCTCTTTCATTGAACGGGACCCGATGGTATAACTAGAAAGCCAAAAGGCTTAGTGATTCCTTGCCATATGATATATTGTAACAAGATTGAGTCACCCACATGACA